>CM021101.1:769359257-769577912 GCA_007115665.2 Sequoiadendron giganteum
TATATATTGAAGGAATAAGAGCAGAAATCTGCTTGAACTCAGGCACAACACAATACCGAATTTGATACAATGAATAATAGCACCTCTCCTAGATGCAAAGATACAAATGAATATGTTTCTCCTTGAAATCAGTCTGCTGCTACAAAGTGATGATCTGCTGCTACAAGATGATGATCTGCTGATTAAGTATGAACTTCTTCTAAGACTGCGAATTCTGCTCTGCCAAAAGCGCGAACTTGTTTATCTTCGAATTGTTCTTCAATAACCAAAAGTAACCTTGTATATATATCTTCTTGGCGCCTCTTCATTTAGGTCGGCCTTTATACAAATAATAATAAATGAATAAATATAACTTAAGTCGGCCAGTCAACAAGTAAATGATATAACTCAAAATAGGGTCGGCCCATGCTCTAGTTGATATTTAATATGAGTCTTAGTGAAGACCGACGCTGTATTAACATCAACAATCTGCACTCAAGAGTGGAATCAGAAATTATTACAGTTGCTGCTGTGAATATAGCCATCTTATGTGTTAATAACAATTGTGGTATGTTCTATCATGATTATTGAATTTAATAATATATTTTGTTATTATCATAGTTTTTATTTATTTAACCTATCAAGCAACCATGAGGAGGAACATGGGGGAATACCAGTACGTTGAGCAGGTACTAGACTTCTTTCTAAGTATGCCACTCCACGGTGGTTGACTGTGTGTCTGCCACTGGGAGCCAAGGGGGTGAGTATCTGCCCTTGGGCTTAGGGAGAGGATGTCTACGGGCCTCCTATGGTAGCCTTCTCCCCAACTTTTACATGGTTTGGTTGTTGGGATAGACTTGAGGAGTTTCAATCACAAGAGGGATGGATAAGGATGGATAGGGAAAGCAGGTACAAGTGTATCCCCTAAGCACGCCACCCCATATTGGATGACTGTGTGTCTGCTTCTCGGGGCCAAGAGGGATAACATATCTGCTCTTGGGCTTAGATGGATAACTTCGGGGGGACTTATCATATTTCCCATCCAATTCCTATTATGATTGAACTTCCATGGATATGGTGTAGTTTGCATAAACATTTGACATAGTTATGTAATTACATTGCTCAAATAGATTAAGACATTTATTATATATGTTTTACATTCCAATATCATCTAACATGGTTGCAGTACCTAAACCAAGATTAATCTTTCTTAAAGCATCTAATTGGTAAGTTATAACCCTAACTACATTGATCTTGTGATTCTAGGGTAAGATTTAGGGCAATACCAAAAGGGGACATTACAAAAAGATAGATCAATAGGATGTTAAATATGGTCTGATATAGCATGATGATGATCCTGAATGACATTCAGTGAAGGATTGAAGCAAAAACAAGCCTGAAATCTTTCTGAAGTAATCTCAAGGGAAACAAAATGACATCAACTACAAACTACAACTCAGACAAAACTAGACATAAACTGAAAATTAAACTTCACAAATATTTTTGGTGGTGCAGGATTGCATATGAGCCCATGTGCTCCTGCATTAGACATTGGGTGGAGAAATACTTCATGAGTGTGAGGCTTATCACATTTTGAGAAATTTGGTACTGATATCCCATCTTTATTTTTTATCCAAATAGTCTCTTCATGTATCTGATTTTTTATCTTCACCCCATATTCATTACCTGCCTTTCAACTTGTCTTTTCTCAGGTAGCTGCTGCTTCCACTTATCCATCTGTACAGTTCAACTTTCATTTGATTCAACACTGGTTTGCCCTTCATAATAAGGATATGAGTCCGTCATATTAAAAATTGGTGAAACATTTATTCCTTCTGGAAGCTCTATCTCATAGACACCAGCTGCAAATTTCTTTAAGACTCTACATGGTCATATCACTTTCCATTTTAATTTATCATGATTTCCCTCTATTAACTTCTCCTTCCATACATGAGCAAAGACCTTATGGAATTTCCTCCACTCCACCTGCTGTCCAAGTGTTGTTTGCTACCTTCAAAATTGTTTTTCTACATTTAAACACACTATAGGACTGTTGTCCACTTCTCCTTTTTCTTTTAATGGACTCAAGGTAAGCTTCCTTCCTTCACAGTTGTACAAGTGTTCCGTCTTTCATCATATATGTCTTCCTAATCAAACTGTCAAGGCCTTCCTAGCTAGACATGATAAGCAACCAAAGGCATAACATCACATAAAACCTCATCTTTATAAGACCCAATCTGCAAATTTACTAAACACTGCTCTTTTAGTATGATCTGATGCCCCTTTTTGCAACCACAAAACTTTGTATGGGCTTGGATGTTCATTTTTCTTCAATGCTAGCTTTTCTACCATTTCATTAGAGACTAAATTATCTGTGCTACTACTAACTACAACAACCTTACAAGTTACAACAATCACCTCCAGTTTTACATATGGTTCAGAAAATACTCTTTCTTTGCAACGGCTCATTCTCCATTGTGATTGGTTTCAACAATACTCTTCTCATCATAAGAGCTTCTCTTTGCTTTGGTTCCTCCATGTGTTCAGGTGATGCGACACTTTCCTCATTTGTTTGAGCAATATCATTTCTAACTCCACTTCTACCACTATCTTGTTGGGTCTATAGACACTCAAATGCCTTATGGCCAACTTCTTCACACCTGTAACAATTACCTGTGCTACATCTTTCTCTTGAAAAATGCTCTTCCTCTCATGTGTTCTGATTTGAATTGCCATTTTGAGAAGTATGTGCTTCTTTTTCATAAGAATGCTGCCCTTTATCATTGTCAGCTTGTTCTCTTCCCCTAGAGAACCTTCCTTTTCCTCTTGCACTATTTTGGTGCCTCCTAGACAATTTCTTTACTCTCAAAGCACATTGGTAAGCCTTTTTTATTGATCTTAATCTTATCAAACTGAATTCATTTTGAATAGAAATATGGAGTCCATTAACATACCTTGAACTCTTCTCTTCAATATCTTCAACATGATCAGTTTGAATGGTGAGCTTGTAAAATTCCTCAGTATTGTCTTTAATGCTCATCTCCTTTTATTTTAAATTCTGCAGTTTTCTACATAAGCTAATTTGATAATCTGTTGGCAGGAAGGAGCTTGGATTTCAACTTTGCAACCATTCTGACCCAAGACTTAATTTTCTCCTTCCCTCTTCTTTACGTCTCTGTTTGCATGTGATTCCATCATAGGGATGCTTGGCCTTTTAGTTTGGTAAAAGCAAGTTTCATTTTATTGGATCCTCTATTGATTCATAATCGAAATAAAGCCATTTCAGATATCCAATCAATGAGCTCTTCTGGGTTTAAAGTACCACTGTAGCAAGGAGTATTTAGTTGGTTTGTTGCTTATCCATGACATTGCTCTTAAAATCTTCTCTTTGCTTCATCCTTTGCATCTTCAATTTTCAATGTTTGATCTTCTACTTCCCTATCTTCCCTAACACATCCTATACACAGAATCCTCTTCTTTGTGCTATCTCTGTTGCATCCAGCTTAGTTGTAATCCCTCTTATCATCTTTGATATATCAACAACTCTAGGTGCTCTCTGTCTTCCCTTGTGTGCCATGCCTCTCTCCTAAGCTCTGTAGTTGGAGGACTTTACACACTCACCTACAACAAATTTATAGAGCTTCTTTTCCAACACAACCCAATAAACAACATGGTCTGATACCACTTGGTGAAGTCAAGGTTGGTGAGATTAATTAAAATTGGCCTAACCTTCACAATCCACAAGTAAAATATGCAATGTAGAGGCAAGTTTTCCTTAATGACAGCTTTATTATTTACTTCCATAGCTCATTACACCATGCACAAGAACCTACATGTGCGTCAGGAATTTCAAATTCCTCTATAGCAGAACTAATCTAGCTCACAAGGCAATACTTTATTATAAATATTCTTCATACTAGAACTACTGTTCAATATTCATCACTGGTCTTTAAACCTCTTCCTGTAGCCAAGTATTTTGGCTTTGTTCAACTCCTTTTCACATGCTCTCTTTTTCCCATTCTCTTCTCTCTATCTATTCTCTCTATGTTCTTTTTCTCTCTTTGTTTGAAGCCTTCTTCCCGTTTAATTTCTGTTTCTTCTTTGCCACCCATGGCCAAGAAAAATTGCTCTTAAAACCTTTGTAGAATAGTCACCAAAGGTCCATAAGGTTTTGATGTGCAGCCAGCAAGGAAGACATGACTTTCACGATCATTTTCAATGGCCAAGAACAGTCCTAAAATACCCACATGGCCCAGGAAAACCAACAGCAACTCTCCGAAGGGAATAGCAGATTGAACAATAGCATAAAGAAGTGCCACAAGCTTAGGGAGAATGAAGAGGTGCAGCCAGAAAAGGAAATATTTTACCACAGAGAAAGAAAGTCAGAAATTTGATGCTAATGTTGTTAAAATTGCCAAAAATCAAGGGAAGAATCTTTTACCAGAATCAATTACATTGCCTTATCAATAGAGATCACATGATAATCTTAACTCAGCTGGAAAAAGACAAAGTAAGCTCTTTCTATATCAGAAAATACAGTTGGCAGTTTATATGGTTAAGCAGATCTTTTCCAGTCACTGTTCTCCAAGATGGAACATTTTAAAACACCATGGTTTAAATCGTGATAAGTTGTGATTAATCAGGAGGCACAGCAAATGGCGATTTCCACCCCATAAATTCTGCAGTTTGTTAAAAAATTGTGGTCAACAGTTTTCAACATTTTTTGGGTGTCTAATCATGTTTAAATCGAAAAAAAGATTGCAGAAAACTCCTGCCACAGATTTTACCCTATCCACATGAATTTCCACCTACCAGTAAACAATTTCGCTCCTTTTTTGTGGCATTCCATGTGAGATGTTTTCATGACCGAGGCACTCATGCGATAATTTTTGTAGCCAAGTAGAAATGAACAAAGAAGGGACTCACTGTTGCATTTTGAAGCCAACTGAAAGGTATGGCTCTGTCCAGCGCTTGTTTTGTTTTGTTTTTGCTATAATTTTTTTGCATTTTATTCTAAGTTCCTGCATCTTTTGAGCTTACTATGTTTGTGTCTTGCCACACTCTTTCACAATTAAAGTCAATTTGTGGAATTTGTGGCTGTAAGGACATTTTATCCAGCAATGGTGCAATTCAAAATTTAGTCCGCTTCTCCTTTCAGATTTTTTATCTTTACATACCTTATTTTTATTGTTCTCTCCTTTACTATACGTCACATTTTGCTCAAGTGTTACTGATATGTTGCAAAGACAGGTAATCTAGTGTTGATGTTCTTACTCATGGTGTTTACTTTCTTATGTTTTGAATGGAATAAGTAACATTACAAGTCTTTTAGGCTATGTTAGAAATCAAACTTTATTCATGTTAGAAATGAGAATAAGAAAGTTTTTCACCAAAACCAAAATATAAGCAACTTTCACCCGCTGTGAGAAGTCATTCTATATTACTGACTGGATATTATGAGATAGCTGTTTTCCCCCCTTAAGATAATAGATTAGTGATCGAATACAGTATTATGCAATAAAACACGTCCAAACTGGAACACAGACGGTGGATTAAACTCTGCGCAGGTTGAAAATCTGAAAAACACGGGCGTTTTTTTCTTCCCGGCAGCAAACACAGATCTGCGAAACCATCAGCATAACAGAGTCATAAAAACGACCTTCAGCACAAACAAATTTTGAACACAATCCAACAGAAGCACACAGACGGGAATTTTCACCAAAATAATTTCGAAAAATTTGACACATAATTTCGAAAAGAAATTATAAATTTTCAAAAAAATTATTTCCTTGGGTTCTGATACCATATTACACAAGTAATTGGTAAATTATTTGATGTATTAACAATGAGCAGGACGCTCAATAAATAAGTTACAAAGATTTACAAAATAAGAAAGTTTCTAACAGAAACTTCAGAAGATCAAAAAATCGATCTTATCAAGAATAATACAATATATTACAAGTTGAGCATTAAATAAATAATTAGGAAATATTATTTTAATATACAGTTGATATATATAGAATTAACTTTTTTGTTTTATGGTTTTCATAAGTGTGCTGTTAACAGTTTTTCCTTTTTCTGATTTGCATTGAAATTAGCATTAAGTACAAACATTTAAAATTTAGTTCATTCATATTATAGAAAATCATATTTAAAGAAAACTAGAACCGAGGAATCATAAATGATTGACCAATAAAATTATCTCTAGGGGAGCTGACATTTTCCTATTCCCTTGACTTCCATGTACTACATCTCCTCTATGCAATATAAACATAAACAACAAAAATCTATATTTGACAATTCATGGGCTAAACTCTCAATTTTATTTGCTCTCTATGTCACTATGCTATTGAAATGCCTTTAAATTTCAAAAACAAGAAACTTTGTCCCTTTTCTACATTTTTTTAAATCCAATTTTTTTTTCCAAAAGATTTTTGTTGCTATGATTAAGAGTATAGTATGTTGGAGTTGATAGTGAACCCCATAGCTCTTGAAAATCACAACGCCTATCATAAATGAGAGATTAAAGCAACTGATTTGCTTTGCAACCAAGAGAGAAAAAATTGATCCACAAAGCATATAATATGCCTTTTGTATTGAATAATGAATACCTGGATTACATGGATTATGATTACAATGAAGGTGATTGCTTATAAAAGAACAAAAAAAATCCCTAGATGAGGATTTGATTAGATTGTGACAAGTGTCTTAATCTCATGCAATGAGACAACTTGACCTATATTTAGTCCAATTTAATAATAAAAAAACATTCCTAAGTTTAGCTTAAGTGAATAAAGTAATAAGGGACTTAACAATTAATTAATGATTAAAGATATCAAGTTTCCACAATCCATCAATTATCTAGTTATCAAGTGATTATCCTAATTACTCCAACATAGTACAGCTCTTGATGCATATATAAAATCTTGCTGTGTGCTCATATAGCTCCTGTACCAGCTTATTTAATTGAAAGATAGACCCATAGGATGTTAAATATGGTCTGCTACAGCATGATGGTGATCCTAAATGACATTCACCTGAGGACAGAAGCAAAAACAAGCCTGAAATCTTCCTGAACCAAACACAAGGGAAGCAAAATCACATGAACTACAAGCTACAACTCAGGTAATACTGAACATAAACTGAAAATGAAACTTCACAAATATTTTTCTTTGTGCAGGATTGCATATGATCCCGAGTTCTCCTGCATCAGAATTAGTGTGAAACATTTGGCATACTTCCTGCTACATTGTCGATTATACTGACAACTGAGGTACATGTATTGCAGGTAGTTAAAGAAGTGGGCACAGATAGAAGTCATCATATGGTACATGTAATAATGGATAATTATAGTTTGTGATCTCTGACTCAAATGCTCAGATACAAGCTGGACTGATCAACAACTTGATATTGGTAAACATGGACTGATCAACAATTTGAGATTTCTGGACTAATAACATCCCAAAGAACGTTCACATACAAACCCATTCTCTTCAAGGTCTTGGATCCATATGCTTCAGTATATTGACTTGATATTTGGACAATGAGATTGCTTCAACCTGTTTTTCCTATAAAATAGAGATAGCTCATAGGGTGACAACGACAAGAGTTAAAAGTGCTCCACACTACCATGATTCTCACCAAGCATCTTCTAGAGGTCTTGAATGTTTGGGTTAAATTATTTCCTTGTCAAAACAAGAATGTAAGCTTGTGACTGTGTCATGGCAATGTGTATGCACAGAGCCACAGGTGTTGGACTAAGTGTAATTAAGATGAATGCAGTCCTAAGCGGGGACAAAGATGGGGATAGAAGAATGATGAGGAGAAGGAGAATAACTAAATCCAAGGGAGAGGATGCTGAAAGCAGACTAGTCTAACTGCTGAATTCAGAATTGCTTAAAAAGAATAAACACTGCAAAGCATGAAAATCGCTTTAGGTGTGCTGACTACCTACCAATCTAGCACACACTCTTTTGCTTTCTAATGAACAGAACCATAACACACTACAACTGAGGTTAACTGCTGATATGTGCTGCAGAAATAAACCACATATACAGAAAATTAAATATACACACACACATACTTAAAATGAAAGAGAGTAGATAGACAAGCAATCCTGCTCAGTGAGCAGGACCTTTCTTTCCAACAGTTCACCACCTGAGCTCTCTACCTAAATTTGTTTAGAGTTACGCAATTCAATTATTCGTAAAATGCTGTTACAGATGTCATGCAATAACTAAAGATTTCTGTAGAACAATAGATTTCTGCACTTCAGTGAACCTGCTCCTATTTTCTTTCTTTTCTATATCTTCTCCATTTACATTGTTTAGCCTGTTGGTTTTATTAATAAGAAGGAAAGGAAAACCAAGAATTACTATAATAGTCCTCAGATCTGATTTCCTGGAACAACTATCAAGAGAAAAACATATATGACAAAAACCCTAAAGTTGGTTACATTGTCTAATCAAAACAATTTGTTCGCCTATCCTTTGGTAATTGAAGGATGAGCTGGCACACGATTCATATACATGAGGCAATTGGACTTGCCAGGGGCTTAAGGAATCATTCCAACCATTTCCCATTATGGCCCTTTTTTTGTTGCACAGTCCTGTAGCAGGCTGGAAGATGCCTTGCAGCAAGTTGTAGGACAATATTACAGCACCAATGAAGCCTTGAAAGCTCATCTGCTTCATGTGGATGCTGGAACTGGCAGCAGAACTGGCAAGCCTTTATCATATCATAGATGCTTATGGAAACTTCCTGCAGAAAGTTGCAGAACAACGATAGTACTTAAATCATAGTTATATGGTGACTCCCTTTTAAAAACTAATCAATTCTTATCATATTTTTAGGAAATTAAATCATAGTGGCATAGGTACTTATGGAGCAAAATGCATAGAAAAATAGTAATACTGGTAAAGGGATGGGAAAAGTGGAATGAATGTATGCTTAAAGCTTACCATTGCAGGACTTATCATTGAAATTTGAAGTTGAGTAAAACCAATGTTATATGGGCTTTTTTGTGAGATGAATTCTTAAGTGTGCTGCTTGTGTGAATAATAAAGAGAACACTTAGCTAGTTTCACATCTGAAAGTGGTAGATCTTTCTGAGTTCTATGCTTTTGGCCTGTGTTACAAGGTTCTCTGGATTTGATTTATCAAGTTCAAAATCTGCCGAATTTCTGGAAAACCCAAAAAATTTGTTCCGATTCACCCTAATATTCAGACAGAAAAATGGTTAGGATTGTTTTATTAAATTATATTTTAAAATCACGTTTTCGATTAGATTTTTTCAGAGTAAAAATGTATCTAGAGCTTCATTGTGGGCTTCACTGTTAATTCTGCAAATCTGCTCTATGGGGCGCGAGAGTGTTAAATAATTAGTGTTGAGTCTTGATGTAGTTGCTGCTTGCTCTTGCAGATGTGATGGCTGTTGTTGTGGCTCAGTTTGACATGTTTGTCTTGTTTTTGATGTTGGCCTTTGTCCTGTTGTTGATGTTTGAGTCAAGAGTCGGGAGCCTTTGTCGTTCTGTTGATGTCTGAGTTGGGAGTCTTTGTTGTGCTGTTGACATCTAAGTTGGGAGTCTTTGTTGTGCTGCTGATGTGAGCCAATTGAAATTTGTGAGTTGTAGGAGATGCTGAGGGAGGATTTCATTTTATGTTTCATTTATTTTTAGGTTTCGTTCATTTTTCTTTATTTCTGTTTTAGTTTTTTTTTTTAAAATTATAAAATTGAACAAATTAAAAATGTATCAATTTAGTTTTAGTTTTTAGTATGTTAAAATTTAATATTTTGAAATATTTAATTTTGATTATTAATTATTAATATTTTAAATTGAATATATTTAGTATTTACAGAATTGAAACTAACTTTTTTAAAACGCATTTATAGTTTAATATTTTTTAATTTATACTAGTTTGGTGAATTTTATTTTTGCTGAACTTGATCCAAATTTGATCTCTGTCAATCATGAACATGAACCCTGTGACATAACTTTCAGCCATGGTGCATGGGCAGTTTTGAATCTTGAGTCTAATTTTTTTATGATGTATCCTGCTTTGCAATTTAATGAAATTTCTTTTGTGTTCTCTCTCTCTCTCTCTCTCTCTCTCTCTCTCTCTGTTGTTTACTTTTTCTTTGTCCCAACTATGTATATATGGACGAGTAATTTCAGCTTTAGTATATCAATAAAGCAAAGAGTACCTCTGTTTTTACTGACATACTGAACTCGATCAACTGATTTACTATTATTATTTCCTCGATCAACTGATTTATTATTATTATTTCCAAATGTATGTGTATTGGGAAATTAAATCATTATTTACAAGCATAACTTCAGATAGGCTTAATGAAGATGTGTACAAATTGTGGTAAGTTGAATGTTCTCGTCTCACTTTAAATTTATAGTCTTTTTTGTATGATGAATTTTGAATAGTTTTTTTCCCTCCTAATAAAGAGTAAGTGCTATGAGGTCCAAGGTTCAAATATGGGGCAATATCGTTGGCCTTAATAATTCTAGAACCTTTCTTCCTCCAAGGCGTTTAATAGTTACTTGTGTGTTTTTTGTTAGGATAGACTTTTTGGCCACCTGTCTCTATGAGGAGGGATTTTATTTGAATTTAATAGGTAGGGTCAATCATTTGCAACAAATCCAAAATATTTTTCATGTTTACAAATTTTAGTTTTTGATTGCTCAGCTGCTGTTCTTTTCCAGCTGGCGCAGCAACAGTTGTCAAGTCAACTCTTTGATGCAGAAATATCCTATATTTAGTAAATTTAGTTGGTATAGATGGGTTTATATATAGCATCAGCATTCCTAATTCTAGGTGCAGTTGTCAACTTTTTGATCTTTTTTTGTTTATTTTATTATTGTTTTTTCTTTGTAGTTATTATTTTGTGTGCAAGAGCAGTTTTCTGTCATATTTTTGGAGAGATTCAAAGTGATGGAATAAAGGTTATAAGACTACAACTGTAAAACGCTTTAGTCAAGTCAGCAAGTTTATTAATGACCATGGGTGCTCTCAGTTGTAATATAGAAAACTTTAGAATAAGAAGAATATTTAGATATCAAGTAATTTAATTTTGATTTCATTTTATTCATTGCTTTTGTACTTTCAACAATTTTATTTTGAAGGTTAACGTATTTAGAAGACAACAATTTTGACTGATGTTTCAGTTTGCTGATTAGGTTATTTTCTGAGCGCAAAATCTGCTTACCATGGTATCAAAGCATGATAATTGCAATTTTCTAGTCCATCAATGGAGTGTCTTGCTACTTGTGAAAAGGAGTTGCTGGAATATTTTAGCACTCTTCAACAATTGAAGTAATTTGGACATGTGGGAGGTTGTAGCGTGTGATGCCCCAATTGCTCTTGTGGTTGGAGTGTGAATTTGCATTTGTGATAGGTTGCTGATTTGATTTATTTCATTTAATTTGTTTAGTTTCAGTGTGTTCTAGCAGCTGCAAAGATGACTAGTATCGATCTAAGAGAGTGTGTTTGCCTAGAGAGCACTTCCAACTTTACACCTAGGAAGTGTAGACTGCATATGCTAATAGAAGAAGTTAATCTTTGGGTCAATGTGGACACCAAGGTTGCACTTATGCTGATGCTGTCCAGTTGACTGAACATAACAAATGACGGCCATGTCAAAGTGAATCATCTTAGGTTTTGTGAAGGATCATTTGGTCCATGACATTGCGAAGAAGAAGACAACAAAGGAGATGTATGATGACTAGAACACTTTGTATTAGAGTGTGAACATCTCCCATAAGATGCCACTAAAGAACAAGCTTAGTGCCACATGTATAAGTGACATAGATATGGTAGCCACCTACCTAACAAAGATCACATAACTTCCTAACCAATTTGTTACAATGAAGGTAAAGGTGGAAGATGAAGATTTGGTGTTCATAGCCTTAAATGTGTTCTCTCCATCTTGTTTCTCAATGTCTTGAAAAGAAAAAGGGTAAGGCCAAGCAGTAGCAGTTTGTAGGCAATGCAAAAGCTTCAACAATGGATGAGCTTTCATCTAGACTTGAGACAACCTTCTTCATAGTGTCATGCTTATTCACTAACACCATTTTTGATGTAGAGTGGTATGTGGACAATGGTGCACATAATCTTCAATAAAAAGATTTTTAGGTAGAGCTTGGTAATGATGCTACATATCATGTATAGGGACTAGAATTGTATCTTTCCACATGCCTTTAAGGGGTGTTTTTGAACTTCATGATGTCATGTTCCTAGCAAGGTTGTAGGATACACTACCCCCTCCCTTGATTCGCGCATTGGTGTACCTGATACAGATACAGGTACGATACAACATGAAAACTGTGCCTATTTGTACCGAAATTTAGGGTAATTTTTGAGCTGTGCTTGATATATCTAGATTTGACATTCTGAAAATTTGTGTCTTTTCTAGGTAAAAGCATGTAAAGATGAGAATGACAGATTGTTGGAGTGAACAATGGCAATGGAAGTAGGAATGACCTTGGTGACTTTACATGCGAGGGAGAGATCATCTCATGTGTTGCCTTGAACCCCTAGATGGACCAATCGAGGAGTAGGACTTAATGGGATGGGGTTCGGTAGATAGAAGCAAGTCGGTAGATCTCAAAATAGCTAGCCTATGAGCTCCTTTGATTCTTGCGTTCAACAGATCCCTTGAATCCAATCCTTTGATTTTGGTTGGCCCACACTCTATTCCATCTTGCCAAAAAGGAATAGGTCTCCCTCGACTAATCCTTACGACCCCAAAGGAGTGCTGGAAGAGCCCTCCAAAGGAACCTAGAATGATCTATCTAAGCGAGAATTATAAAGTTTTCAGCTTTTAGTTTTTTTAATTAATATTTTTAATTTTATTAATATGTAATATACATAAGGTGATTTTAATATTAAAATTTATATAAATTTCAATATTTTTTAAATAGTTATAAATACTTTCACAATTACACTTAAATTAAAAAATAAAATTTAACAAAATAAATATAATGCAACTATCAATAATTACTAATAGTTAAATATTTAACATTTAATTCTAAATAAAAATAAAAATAAAATAAACTAAATATAATTTATAAATATATTAACATTTAAATATTAATAATAAATAATAGTTAAGAGTTATATATATATATATAATTGTTGTATCCAGCTGTATCCATATTAGGAGGTCTTGAAAAATAGTTGTATCCATATTGGATATCGTATTCGAATCCATGTTCATGCAACTTTGGGTCACTTTCCAGGTTACTGAAGAGTCTACTTTCAGTTTCAGCCATGACATATTTGATGTGTGTGGTTGGGTTTGATGATCAACAAGTTATCACCATAAATTATAGCAAGGAACTTGGTCCAGTATTGACCAAAGGTATTTGAGAGGGAGGTCTTTACAAATTGATTGCTGATCCGACTAAATAGGAAGCCTTGATACATGACAATGACAATTTGTGTGAGTTGACACAAGAGATTTGGTCACTTGCACTATGGATCTCTACCTATTTTTAGGGATATGTTGCATGAATTGCCTAACTTCAAGTGGAGAAGGCTGAAGTATGAAAGGGTTGTACACTTGACAAGCACATTAATGCTGCTTTTTCTAGCATTGAGCACATAGCAAGAAGGATTCTTGATCTAATTCAATCAGATGCATGTGAACCCATGTTAGCAACTTAATTGTTAGGAAACATTTACTATGTTTCATTTTATTGAAGATTCTTTTAGGAAAACTTAGATTTACTTCATGAAGACCAAAGAAGAAATCTTTAGGAAATTTCTAGAGTTCAAAACTCTTGTGGAGAATTAGATAGGTGACAATAGAAGTGAGTATATCTCCAAGGACTTTGATGCCCTTTATAAAAATGTAGGGATCGAGAGGGTGTTGACTATGTCTTATAATCCTTAGTGGAATGGGGTTGAAGAAAGGAAGAACAAGTCTATTATAGAGACAACAAAGGCTATGATTCATGATCTAGATTTATCCATGTTTCTTTGGGCAGAGGCATGCAACTATGTTATGTACGGTGTAAATAGGTGCCCTCATAGGAAGTTCAAGAACAAGACTTTAGAGGGAGCTGTCATTTTCAAGTGTTCGGAGTTGACAAAGGCTAGCCATTGTATGTGAAGTAGACTCCTCATTGGTATATATTTTTTGAAGGGCCCTAATGAGCCTTTGTTTCACCTCTTTATCATGAGATGGAGGCATTTTTTAGGCCTAGTTACATACCATTTGGGATTTAGAGCATCTGCCACCATATGAAACAGGGTGTTCTTGGTGTTCCACCATCATATCACAATAGGCCTAATGCACAAAATGCCAAAGTACGAACCTTGCTATCAATGACTTGTTTCATGTGACCAAGCATGCTGTCAAATGTCCCATAGATCTTTCCAAGGCTAGGAGAGTTTGTATTAGCATATCTTATGATTCACACAAGTGAGATGAAGAAGCAAACCATGGTTTGTAGACTCGAACTTGAAGAATACTTGGCAAGCAATTTTTTTTTGATTTGGTGAAAGCTCGACAAAAATTGACAACTTAAAAACCACTTAAATTTTTGAAAAATACATATTTTTTTTGCAATATAGAATTACAAAATGTATCAAATGAGCTTGGTGGGGGTCTGTGGGCAACACTCCTAATGGGGTCGAGGGGTAGCCCAAATGAAGACCTTCAAAACCATACAGATCTTCATGGTACACAACATATTCAATTTTTTTTGAAAGGCATAAAACAATGCTTATAAAGCCAAAAAAACATTTTTGGAGAGTTCAACATGGCCAAAAAAACCATGTATTTAGGACTTTTGTGCATTTTTTGGAGTGGCAAGTGAAATAGTTGGACTCATTGAGTTTTTAGCAAGCATTTGCTAAAAAATTGGGCAATTTTTTGAAGAAATTGAACAAGTTTGTTTTTTGAAAAAATTGGAATCTAGACTCGCAAGTTAAACTTGCAAAAACTCATTTGTAGAAAAATTGTGAGTACTTGACAATTTGGTGAGTTGGCAAACTATGGAGCAAAGATATCTACAAACAAGTTGCAAAAATTAAAATTTCAAAAATGATTAAAACTGAAATGATAGAGTGAATGCTATTACAAAGAACGAAAATAATTTGTGAGTTAGAAGCATTGATAAATTAACTTTTTAAATATTTAACGATTAAAATCAACAAATTTTTACCTCATTGTGGACCACCAATCATTGTCAAGGATCTTTTGTTTCACACTTTTTCTTTTAGTTTTGCTTGCATTTGACCCACTCTAAATTAACCGTTATTAACTGTAGAGGTTAATTGTATAGGCTCGTGCACCTCAAACATCCTCTCTAACAAAATAGAGTAGGTGGCATATCTAGTATCAAAGTCTTGAACAAAACAAGTGAGGTGTGATGGTTGTAAATGAACATTTGTATGTTTCTAGCTTCTGCCACCATTGCCTTCACCCAATCTAGCTTCACAATATTTTTCAATGTGTTATTCAGCACATGAACACAACATGGGGTCCAAAAAATTTGCTTGTAAGTTCCACTATCAAGCCAACTAACTTACACACACGAGCTGAATTAGTCATCTCTTGTACAACATTAGAGGGCCCAATTTCCTCTATGGCATCCTTCTTCTTCCTTGAACAATCAATAGCTTTAAGAAAATAAGAGCTAGCTGAACATGTGAATGATATTGATGAGTGTTTGATGTCTAATGTTGGTCCACCCATGTATGATCATAGAGCAGCCATTATTTATCCAAGTTTGCCTCGTTTCTTCCATCACCACACTACTTGAGAATGTTCTCTATCAAGGAGAGTGGTGTGTAGCTTATGTTCTCTAGAGGGCAAATGAGGGACTGACAATGATTGCATCTTTGAACATTTCTTTGAAGTAGGGAGAATGTGCCAGATGAAATGATACAACATGGGTAAAGAAAAAAATAGCAATAGAAGATTCAGACAACTCTTGTGATTGCATATTAATATTATTAAACGCTTTTGCAGCACTAGTAGCCCTTTTCTTCTCCTTAGTAGAACCCTCTTCCCTTTGACTCCCAACATCTGTGGTTTGAGTATGCAATGACATACTAGGTTGCATAGTCTCTATTGGCATTTATTTATTTCTTGCTTCCCCCTCTATGTGCAACCTAATCACCTTGGCCTTCTCAGCTCAGGTTATTTTTTCACAGCCTTTTGCCCTTAGTCCACTTACGCACAAAAGATGAGAGTAAACTCTTGCATAGTTGTCTGTATGGTTTTTGTTGTACAAATGATATAGGCATATTCTACTCTCCCTTGATTTTTTTTTTCTTGTCTTTGTTTATGGCTGTTGCAAATTGTAAAAAAGATTGTTTTTGGATTAGATGGGCATTTTGTATAGGTTTTTAGGAGTTCAAAGGGCATTCAAATGGGTTAGTTTTTTTGTTGAAAATTCAAAACATAGTTGCAAGTACAATAATAATAATAATATATTAAAAAAATTTGGAACTTCAAAAAAAAAAGAGAATGCAAAGGGATTTGAACAAATGAAAAATGGATAGTAAACTTACCTCAAGTCAGCCATCCCCACAATGCTTCCAGTTTTTTTTTTTGAAATCGGTTATATGGGTTGGGTATGTTTCCTAACCATCTCTGTATCCATGAAACGTCCTCAATAGGAGATGGGTCAAAATATATAGGGGAGGCGTCCCTGGGGTAAATAGCTAAAAACATTTCAAATCAAAAAGCTTTTTTCTTTTCTTAGCAAGCATCCCAAGAACATTCAAATTGCTGAAGTATTGGGAATAATAATGCACATTAATTAGGTATTTTACATGTGGATGTTTGCAATGAGGCAGGATATTTACAAGGTTGGACATCAATATGAGTGAAAGTCATTGGCTTTACTCCCTCTATGTATACGACTGGCACTGACCAGTCTTGGACTGTTTTGGAGGTTCTATTTGAGTTAATTTCATTTCTTTCTACTAGAGTTGCCCGTTTAATAACTTGATTGGTATCTGAGTTGATTTTAGTCTTACTCTTGAGATAATTCTTGTTATTGTAATTTTAAATAGTTACTTTCATAACATTCTACCAATTGTAACATGGAAAGTCAACTTTTTAATTCTAATATACCTCAATGTTATTTTCCCCCTATTTCATAATGATGTCCACATGCTAGAGGTTGACCATCATGGTAAATAGTTGCCTTGAAAGTTGATAGGGTTTAAAATTTTCTCTTTTTGTCTGTCAATTTTATCCTACATTTTTGAAATTGCCTTTGATTCTCAGGTAATTATCTGGATCTTTTCAAGCTGTCTTGCTTGGTTCACGTACAAATCATCAATGCAAATCTTCATTATGAAGTTAATTCTCAATTTCTGAAATGATCATATATGGCCAAACATCGAAAGTAAATTTCAGAGTTCACTTACACTAATCTATTTATCCATTTGACAGGTAAAAAACACCAGTCCCATCAAGATTACATGGACAAAGCAGAAAAAGCTCGGAGAGAAAGGCTCTCAACAAGCTCCTCTTCTAGAACCTGAAATGGAATATAAAAATTTGATTTCATTTGCTGGATCTCTTACAATGGACATTTTGTTAATTGTGAGATTTACTCAAGTAAAATGCTCTGTAAAGGCTCAGGCATATAGAGTGATCATGCAATTTTGTGTTCCTTGTTGTTACCACTAATCTGTATGGTTGGCTGAGGTGAATAAAAGTGATTAAGAGACTTATCTGTGCATTTAAGAAACTATTGCATACAAGAATGCAGGGTAGTATTTTCTTCCAATCAGTTATATGTTAGTTTCAGATCTAGTTATTGTTTTTCCCTTAAGTTTTCTTATGGATAAGAACCATCCATGCTATATGTTGGGTTTAAAAGGAAATCAACCAGGTTTGAATCCTATTTAGACCAATTTATATGTTTTTATTAGTTTCTTCATCATTAGATTTCGAAAGCTATAATCTACATGTTGGTACATGCTTTTTATGCTAGTCATTTGTCCAGTGCAAATATTTGCATCTGCCAGGTATTTTTTTATTATCTTCATTTAAATCTTTTAGAACATAAAACGAATTTTGGATTGCTTTGGATACTATAGTTAATTCTACCTAGTTTTTCTGTGGTTTCTATCTAGATGAATACCCCATTTTGAAGCATAGATCATGTGCTCTAATTTATGTACTGTTCAATCAAATCAGAATACAAGTGTTTCCTATAAAAGTACACAATGACACAATTCAAATAGGCACTGCAATGGTGATAACAACATTAGAAGCAAAGCCTCTGCAAGCCAGAAATAGCAACTAATGTACAAAACTAACCAAATTTGAGCTCCTGCCTTTGTCACTTGTGAGGAGTCTGTGTTGGCAGGTTCAACAAGGGCATGCAGTATTATTCTAGATCCTCTTTCAGCCTTATAACGCCTTATGACACCTGATGCATCATGTGTTGTACATAAATAAGTTCCCATAATAATAATTATTAAGTGTTTTGTCCAAAGAACTGTCTCTGGTCGACCAAATTTACATGTGCACGTATGTTATCGGGAAAACGTTCATGAGGGGAACTCACAAAAATGTTTCTGAAAGAAAGTGGTAACAACGATTTTTTTTAAATGTGCATCCATACGTTATCAGGTGAATTTGAAGGCCAGAAAATCACTTGCTTGGTTGTTTCAATCATAGTTTCAAAAACTAACTCAAAACTTGCAGAAATCACAAGTACTCATGAATCAAAGATGGCCAGGAAACTTCCCCATTGATTTGCCTATGCCAAGTTTTGATGAGTTTTTGGCAAGTTTTGCCAACTTAATGAGTTTAAGTATTTTTTTAGTCTGCCAAGTTTTTGCGGAGTCACCGAGTCTAAGTCAAAATTGGGTCTGCTGAGTTTTGCCAACTCACAAGTTTTCTAACTATGATTTCAACAGTCAAAGCTATTTTTTTTTCATTCTCTAAACAAGCTCTTTACAGGTTTGAGCATTTACAATAAACACAGCATTTCCACAGCCCATGATGATATAGATAGGAGTGGCCAGCAGGAATAAATGTAAATTAGGATCAATTAAATGAAGTAGAGGGTGTGCGCCAACGACCCCCCCTTCCCCCCTTGCACCCACCTTTTTGCGCATTTTATCTGACTATTCGGTGTTTAATTGAAGTTACCATTAGATAAACTTGTTTGAGTTTTGTACCATTAGATTGAAGAACAGGGGATAGATTTGCTCTTCTTTAACTTTTGCTTCACCCTTGTGGTTCATAGTTTTTGGGTTAAGGGGTCTCCATATCATCAACTCCTCTTCTGAATTAGCTTTTCTGAGTTTGTCTTTACCCTTGTTGTCCAAGATGTGGTTTTTGAATTTTTGAGAACTATGGGTAAGATTCACATGGACTTGTCTATGCAGGATGAAACTTATAATTTTTTAGAAACATTGAAACCTCGGAGAGCACTTGTCCCCCATTTTTTCCTATACCTGTGGAGTGGGGCTCTTGACTTATTCAATATCATGTTTAAAGTCAGGTTTTGAGGAGTACTTGTCAATTAGATTCAATCATTCTTTTAGGGTAGGGCATTTTAATATTTCAACCATAGGGATGGTAAGCTTCAACTTGCTAAAGTTTTGTTCAAAATCATAGTTAGGATGGATATTTTCTCGACTGATTTAAATATCAGTACAGGATGCCATAACTTCCTTAGATGCATTGCCTTGTTTCTTCTATCAGACTTCAGTTGTATTACTAGGTTTACAGACTTTTTTGGGAGGCATTTGGGCATGCCTAGATTGATTGGTTTCCTTTTATGTCCTTAGATGGAATTGTTTTGTTTATCAAATTATAAGTAATTGGCACTTCTGTTGCCATGCTAGCTTGGATCTGTAAGATTTGATATTGTGAAGTCACTGCTTAACTTATATAATAACCTGGCTTTTGAAGATACATTGATAATTAGGATGATCTTTTCCACTTCATGAAATACAAAACCCTAAAGCTAGCACATGTTATTGAGCAGAACTCTTAGAATATTCTTCTTCGCTTTTTAGAATAATCCACAAACATACTTTTCACATGATTTTATACCCTTAAGCGATCTTGTGAGGGAGGGGCATTGCATGCTCTACATGATATCATGTTGATAGTGATCTTGTAAGTCAGGTCTGTTGCATGCTCTACACTTTCTTGTTGATAGTGTTCATGTAAGGGGTGCCACATGATCTACACGATATCTTAATTTTTAAGTGAGGTGAAGCATGCCCCACACAATATTTTAGTTGATAGTGATCTTGTAGGTGGGGCGTTGCATGCTCTACACAATATCTTAGTTGATCCTTCTGAATTAATTGGATTAGGAGTGTCCTTAGTCTTTGATCTCTCATTAATTTGGAACAAAAGCTTTCCCCTAGGCAAGAATTTAGGATCAGACTCAATGTGTAATATATGGCTGTAGGAGAATTTTGGTTATTTTTCTCAGGTTTGGTCACTTTGTTAGACTAATGTTCGTGGTAATTGATGTGTGCTTTTTATGTTATCATAATGACCTCCATGAGTAGTCAGTTACTCTAATGATATTTTTTGAACGTATGCTAGCAGCAGCCAGCAATTACAAGGTAAGGGGAACCATTTAGCACACAAGCACCTCTCAACATTTGAATATAATTTTTTTGTGGGTTTTGAACAGGTTTTCAATCTCACAAGATAGAAATCCTTGACTAGTCATTTATCCTAATGACATTTTTCCTGATTTAGTTCCTAATACGTTTGGTAAGGAACTCACTTGGCACACAATCTCTTTTTATTATTTCTTAGTTGGAGGTTTTCTCATGTATATTGGTAAAAGCAAGACAAAGTAGATGGTAATAATTACAAGGGAGACTGTTTAACACACAAGAACCTTTAAACATTTGTTGGTACGGGGAGGACCATTGAATATAAGCCAGTGCTTTGCACATTTCTTCCTTAAACCTCTTTCCTTTCCCTATTGCCAAAGCTTTTGGAACATGTAACACCTTATAAGTGATGCAGGAGCATCTGGGCAGATCACCAAAAATATTGCTTCTTATTTCCGTTATTTTCAATAAGGGCTAATATGGGCTAATGTGTGGGAAATCAAATAATGTATCCCCATCTTTTTTAAGGATTCCAAGAATAAGCTTAGTCCTTAGGGGAGGATGTAACACCTTTAGAATTTGCTCTTGGTTACTTTGTTTTGGCATCTTTTCTTTTTTTGGTTTATTGCAAGATGTATGTATCACTCTCACATTAAATTAGGCAATGTTCATATTTTGCCTTATCTATGTGAATACACATTAATAACATTGAAGGAATGATTATCAATGTTGTAAACACCCACAATGCATAGTTAGTGGGGTCAAATGCTTGATCAACTAAGTGTTGGTGCCACATAGGAGAGAGACAAGTTAAAACACCACGTTGACCCAATTCATGATTGCTGCATAAAAAATGATTGGTAGGACAAATAACATGGAATGCAAAAAAAAGCAAAAAATTAGAAATTTTAATCTCTTAAAACCAAAAATTCATCTTTGTCAATTGCCTCACATTGAATACTTTAATGGGAGGTCCATCAAACCTCAAACATTGTAGGACATCAAATTCATGAGTTGGACAATGAGGATATGAGCCTGAATAACCACTCATGAATCTTATGTCCTAGAATGTTTGAGGTTTGATGGACCTCCCATGAAAGTATTCCATGTGAGGCACTTGACAAAGATGTCTAGGTCTAGAAATTCTCTATTTATAAGAGGTTAAAATTTCTAGTTTTTGGCTTTTTTGTTGCATGCCATGTTATTTGTCCTACCTATAATTTTTTTATGCAGCAATCATGAATTGGATCAAGATGGTGTTTTCACCTTTCTCTCTCCTATGTGGCACCAACACTTAGTTGACCAAGCACGTGACCCTACTAACTATACATTTTGGGATCTTTTCAACATTGGTAATCATTCCTTTGGTGTTATTAATGTGTATGCCTTGAATGATGGAGTTGAGTGATCTACCCTTTTGAGATGGATTGTGGATTTAATGTCTATTGCCTCTTTGATTATGTGCAAGGATTTTAAAATGATTGAGATGGCTAATGATAAATGTAGGGCCTTTCCTTTATATAGTTATCAAAAGAAAGGCTTGGTACTACATGCACGATAAATTGGGGCTTTTAATCCCAATCTTGGCTATTGCCATGATTATTTGATGTGGTATATGTGGAACAACTTTAATACAAGGCTTGATAGGGTCCTTAAGTGGCTTGATTATGCCACGCTATCAACTAAATCTTTCTTCTCCCTTAGTAGTTGGTTTTCCTTTATAGTTGAGCCTTTGTCAGATGTTGTCCATTTCAATCACTATTTGGTACATTTTTGCATTGAATGGAAACTTTCCAAATAAAAGGAAACAAAGAATCAATTTGTTCTAAACATGTCACTTCTTTCTATAACATAGAAATATAATATATAGATAAGGACATTGTTTTTAGGTGGGATATATAATGTCATGAGTAGAAGGTTTACTAGTGGGTGTGTTTACCCTTTTTATGGTGAAGGTTAGTTGGACATGTATCACTAGTTGTGGTCATCATTTTAGCCAAATTTGAGAATTTGGTGCATACTCAATCTTCTTTTGGAGGCAATTTCTCGTTTGGGTTTGCATTCTAATAGCAATTTGAGGCTCGACACAATAGTGTGTTTGTGTAACATTTAGTGTGTCATCTTGGCTTGAGGTTGTTATCTTTTATGCTTGTGTATGATGGAGGATGAGATAGTTGTGGTCTAGATGGTTGTCACTTGGAGAATGTTGCAAATTCTTTTGTGAAGCCTGTAAATTTAGAAGAGTAGTTGGTATTGTATGGTTATACCTTTGATGAATAATTCACAATTTTGTTACAATTTCCCTTTGGATCAAGCAAGCTATACATTTGGAAGAATGTTGGGGATTAGGTGTGTACTACACCTTGCTATTCCTAATGCTTGGATTATTTAATTATTTATTAATTTATATAGATTATGTGCCCTCATAGAAAAGGGTGTCCCATTTATGACTTGGCCATTATATCATGTGTATTCGTTGGTATATGTGTGAGAATTTGTAAGAGCATAATGCCATGTAAGATATGTAAACTTATCCATGACATTACAAACACATATAATATTATGTAATTCTTGTAAGTGAATGTAAGGGGGATGTTGCAAAGCGGAAGAATCTTGATCAAGTTTATGACAGTTTATGATGCACGACATAAACCACCTTTCTAGTTGAGGTAAGAGATAAAATGGTACACCCAAGTTTGGTAGGAGGTTTTGACATGTTTATGAAATGTTTAGGGAGTATGCTATTAATAGCTTATTGATCCATTATGGTGTGGGTCATCAGAATTCTTACAATTATATTTTGGGGCCTTACTTAGACTCATTTTAATTCCTTTTGGTGGGTTTTTAGGCCTCCTTGAATCTATATATCGAGGGGATGAGATGGAGGCATTATGGAACATATCTTGCAAGGTTTCATCTTTGGTTTACCTTTAGAAGAGTACGGTGTTGACCCTATGTTATAGCTCTTACTATTATTGTCGCTAGAAATACATTGGTTTGGTGCTTTGGAGGCTTATTTTTTGGATGGGTTTTATTAGGGTATATTTGCGTCTTTTATATTCTATCTTTGATTCAATTCTTCTTCTTTGATTCATTCTTTTAAAGTGTTGGTTTACATGTGTATATGCAAGATTTGGAACATGTAAAGAGAATAAAATGATAATAAACCCTCTATTCTAAATCAAACCATACCTCTAATTGATCGAAAGAGAGTTCAAACAAAATAAAACACATGATAAATCTTATCAATGTAAAACCCTCTTTGTTGAAGTCGATTGGTCAAGATGCAATGGATGTAGTTGCTCAATAATATGTGTAAGATTTCTACATGTACATGTCAGCTTTGAAGATTATATTTTTTTATGAAAGATTAGGTTGAATTTATAGATGTTTGGTTGAGGATGTGAACAATGAGGATTTGATCTTGAATGAATGGCAAAGATTGATTAAGATGAGTGAAGAATCTTTATTGACTAAGAATAGCCAAGAAGAGTTATGACGACTCTTTTGTTGGCTCTAAAATCATTGAGGATAATTAGTCATTTTAACTAATTAGTTGTGCATGGTTAAAAGTAGAAGGGAATCATGGAGGATTATAATGGAATATGGGTCAATAATTAGATTTTTATTTATTCATGGATAATTTAAAATAAATGGATGAATATTAGACTTATTAATTAAATAATATAAATGATTTAATTAACTAGCACCATGGTGAATGAAAAGGGGGATTACCATGGTAATGGTATTAGGATGTAATTTTAGGTGTGATGTTAGAAGGTGGTGAGAATTAAGTATCTATAAAATGCTATCATGTTTCTAATTTTTTTGGATCAAATAACTTACATTTCTCTCCACGTGTGGTTAATGTAGAAAATGTATAGGTCATATTTCCACTTTGTGGGCATAGTTTGTTTTGCACTTGTATCAAAGCTTTATTTATAAATATTTTGATATTAGTAGTGCATATATGGTAATTTTTTCTTTGGTAGGGTAGTCTTTTATTGCACCCCCTTTCCTAGATTGCACCAAATAGTACTAGAGCTAAGTTTTATTACTAGGAGGTGTCTTGAGTGTTGGAAAATAGTGCATAACATAGATTGATATTTAATATAAATAATGTAAGTGATTATGCAATATTCACATTAGTTTGTAGAGATTAGTTGTTGGGTGGTTTTGGGTAGTTAGTAGGTTAAATGGCTATATAAAGCCATTGAATGTAATAATGAAAGTAGTGGAATGTGAATGACTAAGTTTTGATTTGAGAGCAATCTCGTTTGCTCTCTCCCATTTCAATATTGAGGACTCTATAAAAATTATTGTAGGTGAGAAGGATTTGTTAAGACATGAGTTGTGAGATTATATTGAAGTTATTCTAAGTATATAGCAAATATTAGTGAGAGAAAATGGTGTTAGACAAGGTGTTTTTTATGTATGTATTTTGATTTTCCTCCAACAAAAGAGAGTGCTAAGTAGAAGGTGTATAAGTGTCTTCCTTTGAGTGGAAAGTAGGTAGATGGAGTTTTAAGAGTCAACATCTTTGAATCACATTGTTGGGTAGAGGATATATGTAGATTATTTGAGAGAAAAAATAGTTGTGTTGTAGTATGAGACTTTAGTTACCTCAAGCTATGCGAGTCTACGTGATTATGAGTGTGTAAATATTTATTCAATAAAGAGGGCTAGAATGGCTTTGAGAAGAGCTATGAGATTTTCATTTATAGATAGTAGAGAAAGGGATTCTAAGGATAAAGATGGGGTAGAGTTGAGAGTATGTGTATAGGAATTCCTTAAGTTATTAGATGCTCTAAAGGAGAGAATTTTTTTCCCATTGAAGAGAAAATAGAGTGCAAGGAACATGAACTATAGAGCAATACTTTTTCACTTTCAAGTAGAGTAAAACTTGAATAATTCTTGAAATGGGTATTGAATTTAAAGTTTCCTTTAAAAGATGAGAACATTGTAGACCCTCAAAATGAAATGAAGTATTGGTGTATAATATGCTTCTTACACTAATCTATGAGAGGAGGTATGTGTAAACTTTTTTGATCATATAGTTGCAAAGAAATAAACACAAATATAATATACCACAACACATCTACTTATATTATGAAAACATTGTCAAGAGAAAAACCTCACACTTAAAAACATGAACTAATTGAATTATTAGAAACAAAGAAATAGTTACAATACAATGTCTAGGGACATGCCCTTACAAGAGAATGATCAATCAAAAGATTGAGGGAGATTCTAGAAACATAATTTACCTAAAAATTTACTATATAAAACCTCAATCTTTGGTATATAATAGATGGGAAAATATCAAACCACAAACCAAGTGTGATTTTTCAAAGCCATGTGCCAATATTGTGACCCAAAAGTGGCACCATGTCTAGCCCCAATTCCAATGCCCAAGTTGGTCATGGTCTTCTAGGCTAAAAATATAACATGCTCTTATAGATATCACAACTTGTCATAAAATCTATCATATGTAACTCTTAAATTGGCTGCCTCATTTTGGCATATTTAAACCCATTCAAAGATGCCTTAATATGTGTCATAAACTATCATAATGCTACTCAATATTCCAATGTAACACCTCTATAATCACACTCTTATGTACCAAAGAATATACCATAAGTAGTTCCCATATCATAATGTCATAAGATGCTCTTACACATCATAATGACACTAGATCCTCTTCCAACTTTTGACACACTTCCCAAAGTATCTTTCATGTGAAAAAGAGTGCCACCTAAAAGTAGGAATCCATCTTCTCAATGTGAGGGAAGAATAATGAATAAATACAAACATTAGGATGCAAATTTGAGACACCTTTCCCAACAAGAAAGGTATAGACTACACACTAAACAATTTGGTAGTTCAATATTGTATTGGAGATTTCTCCACGAAAGCAAAGTAGAAAGGAAGAGATAAGGTGAAGAAATGAGAGTATATGGTTTCTAAATTGATGAAGAAAATATTGAATCCCCAAATAAACACATAGTGGTTAGATAATATTTAAGTCTTAAGATTTAATCATGTAGATAAGAAGATTGCCTTGAGAGGTAGTGAAATAGTGATTTTTTCCTATGAACAATGTAAACCTATATGAAGAACTATGTAGAAGGAAAAATTTCAACTAATTTATTATAAGATAAAATATGATACCATTGGGGTAATCATGAAGGCAATGAGAGATGCCCCATGATTTAAACCTAACATTATTTTGCTTGAAGGTAATGATGAAGACAAATCACTAGAAGTAGAAGTCCTCATGTAGGAGGATAATGAAAAAGAGAACATTATGATAGATGATACAAAGATGTGACTTTTTGCTATAAAGGAAATAAGTGTTATAGTAGTACCTTTAGAGGATGAATTAAATTTGGGATCTAAAATAAAGGTCTCTAAGAGCCCCATTTATGATAGAGGAATAGAAGGTGAAGAGACTCTTTTATTGGAAGAAGATGATGAAGAGATGTAGATTGGGGAACTAATGCTTAATTTAGCCTAGGAGGAAATTTGTGGGTATAGTATACAATAGAGGTTGGCAAAGAGGATAAGGTAGAGAATGGATTATTGGAAATCCATCACATGGTATTGAGTTATGATGAGAATGCAATAGTGGTTGATATTTCAAAATACATGAATGTGGAGGTGAATAAAATACTGGTTTTTGAAGTAAAACAAAAAGATATAGTAATGAAGAATTTGGTGGAGTTGACAAATAGAAGAGTGGATTATAAAAAAACCATCATTTGCAAATAATTTATGACGAGAATACAATTAATAGTTAAGAGTTGAGTGAAATTATTGTCAGGCATAGTAAACGAATGACAAAGGCAAGTAGAAGGGTTGGGAATGCTATTGCAAAAACAATTTTTTCTTGATAATGTGGGGAAGACAACTTGACAAAGAGTGATGTGGTAGTAGTAGACTATGTATCATGAGTTATTATGTAGTGGAGTGAAGGATAAAGCACCATTGGAGGAAACACTTATAAAAAATCTTGATTTCTATAATGATTTTCATGTTGATGTGTGTGGGTATAATAGTTATAAAATAAAATATGAGCGTAGTAGTTGAAGAAGAAAACATGGAGGCAGAGTTAGAGTAAATTGATGCCAGTAACAAGTTTATAGTAGATCATGCATATGAGGAGATGTACCCTCATATGGTATAAGGAGTAGAAGTTGTAAACATAGGACCTACAATATTTGGTGATGAGAAAGGGACATTATTGGTTGAGGGAGATGGACATGAAATTGAAGAACTAGTGGAGGAATTGTTTGAGTCCATGATGCAAATAGAGTTGTGTTTAGAGGAATATTTTGCATCTAAGGAAGAGGAGCTACTATGTAAAATGTTGAATATAAATACACATGAGAAGTTAGCATTAGTTGTAGATGAAGGAGTGCATGTTGTACAATTGCATCTTGATGGGACTATTTGTGTGCAAGATGTAGATGAGGATTGTGTGGAATAATCAAATTAAATAATAATAATGAAAATTGTTGGGGGGGATGGATAGTGTTGGATTAACTTACACAAGAGGAGGAAGAAAAATGAGTATAATGCGGAGGAGGTTGGGCTATGATGGATAAAGATCTACGAGAGGATTGAAAATAATTAACCAAACTTGAAAAGGACTATATTTGTCCTAGATAAATGTTAGAAGAGGCAAATGAAGAGTGTTGGAAAATATGCCTCAACTTTCCGGCTTGAAGACTTGGCGTTTTCGCTTTAGTCCTAGCCTTTACCGTTTTACCGCTGGGAACAATTAATAGAGGTGCGGTTGTGCGATTTACCACTTTATCGCGAGCCTCTGTTGTTCAGTCCACGGTTGGGCGGTGTTACCGCCATATCACGGAAAACTCCTCACTGTTTGGTGGTTGCGTAGTGAAGTCTCAACGGTTTGGCAAAGCAGTTACCTCCCTACTGCGGCGGTCGCTCGAAGAAGGCACGGTGAAACTGTGGCGGTCGGTGTAGTCAGTTACCTCCCTACCGTGGGAGTCCTTCGGTCTTGGAGCGATGCCGCAGTGTTACCTCCTTATCATGGAAGGATTCACGTCGACTGACGGTTATGCGGTGGCTTATCGCTACACTGCAAAGGTCTTTCAGCTTGAGCACGGTAGCACGATGGACATAGCAGACAACAATAGATGTTTACCGCTATACCGTGGTGGCACGGTTGACGGTGGCGGTTTAGCAAGAAGGTTGTCACTACTATACCACGGGTGTCTTCCTGCTAGGGCACGGTAGTGTGGTGTATACCACCTTACCGCGAGCGTATGATGGATGGTGAGTGGTGGCGCGGTAGAAGGAGCTCAGCTTCTGTTGACTGTTTGGGCAATAGTCAAAGTGATGGACAAATGGCGTGTCAACACGTGGCATGATGTCATTCGTTGATTTTACATCGTTGTTGTAAATAAATGGTTATTGATCGAAAGCTTTATTCTTTGGAAGCGTTATATTTGCATTAAATGAATGATCTGATTCGGGAGGTTGACAAATTGTAGATATGACTCTATATCTCGATTTAATGCTGGGCAGCTCGTTGTGTGCTGCATAGCGGTGCACGTTATCAGAGAATGATGGAAGCTTGTCGGTGGGGTAATTAAATACACCTCGATGGTTGTTGGTTGAGATGATTGAGAGGTTGATTGGTGTAGTGTCAAGACGATTAGATCGTGCAGTGATAGTGTTCGAGCGGTATGCTAAGTCATTGTAACCGTGAACATTGAGTGACACAGAACTGAGAAGATGTGAACTTGAGTGGCCGTGAGGCTGTGCTGGCCGAAAGGTTGGCTGAATGAGTGGGCTGGTGAAATGAAATGAATCTACACTGTATGTCGTGTGAGGACATTGTAACCATGCGAAGATTCTGTAGTATGGTGTTGCCTGTATTCTCTAGATGGACAAGATGTAAACTTCTGAGGAGCATAGCTCTAAGATTGTATTGTAACTATTTTTGTTGCTGATTAATACAATTGAGCTGAGTGTTTTGGAGGGTGGAGTTTTTTACCCGAAAGGGTTTTCCCCAGGTAAATCTGTGTGTCCATAAGTTTGTCTTTCATGTTGTTTTGATTCTGTAATTTGAATCTATGTATGGTGTTGAATCTTTTGTCTACATGTAATTTTATCAGAAGGATTAATGGGGGAAACCACTGTGCCTGTTTCTGCTTTATGGCATAGTAGTTTGTGTCTTTGATGTGATTTTAAAATTAAAGTCACTAAGGCACTGTTGTTCTTAGATGTTTCATTCTAAGTTGACACGTTCCTTTCCCCAACAAGTGGTATCAGAGCTGGTTAAGGGAGGTTAAGGTTTGTTCATGATACCAACAAGTGGTATCAGAGCCTTCTTCTGGATGCTGGTTCTGGGCATTTCTCCTGTGAAGATTTCTTAGCCTGGCAAGCTAGAGGAAATTTGGAGGAATCGACTAATGTTTGATCCTTTGATGAGTGAAAGTCCTTACTCTTTTGAGACAACATGCAACATGAAAGATGCTAGAGAATATTGAAGTTGATCATATTGTGATGATGTGGTCTGAGGCTCTTGGTTGGCAATGAATGATCCTAATGCAAGGGGTGTGAGTTATGCTTATGGTTGCGTTGCAACAGAGCGTGGTTCATACTGGGTGTTTGTGTGACAGGCTTCCTGGTGGTATGGAGTTGCTTGGGCAATTGTTCAACCATGGAGTATTGTGCTCGTGCTGGGTGTTTTGACTTAGCATTCAATGTGTTGTTCTCTGTTACCCTGATTTCATAAAGGCTATGAAGTTGATATCTGAGTGGTCTGGAAACTTATGAATAGCTTGGATCTCTCGCATGCTTGTGCATGGTTGTGGTTTTGGAATTGGTCTGAAGTAGGCCAGAAGTTCCTATTTATCTGTACCTTGTACTAGCATGTTTCAGATTCATGGTTTTTGGTTCTGAAGGGTTTTCTATAGATTTTCCTAAAAAGTCTAATGATGCATATTCATGTTATTTTTCATTGTTCTGGTTAACCATGATGATTATGTGTAGAATATTGGGTCGTCCAGATGAGCAATGGATATGGATGTGCATGGGTGTTTTATAAACACGGTGGTTTTTGCAGGTTTTGCATGGTCAAGGAAAACCTGTGGTCTTGTGGAGCTGTTGTTAAGCTATTTTCTAGACCCTGACTGTTTGGGGTGTGACTGGATGAGATAGTTGTAGTTTCGACATGGTTTTGAGAAGGTGAGATGTATTCTCTGCATGGGAGTGTCGGTATGTGATTTTTCACTCAACACTCTTGTGGTGTTGCTTGCTGGTTTCTTAGACTATGGTACTTGAGTTGTGGACGTGATTGGCAAATTAGATATGTTTTTGATCTGGTGTTTGAGTCAAGTTTGTCTACATTGTTGTTCTCTTTGAGATATTAGTTTTGTAATTTAATTTGCGATGATGGTTTTGCACTGTTTTTGTGATTAATCTCTAAGTTGTACGACTGGTGGATTAGCTACCCATTGGCTGCAGTGAGATAACTTGGAAGTGGACTATCTATATCCATGGGGTTGCTTCAGTGATGGTACAAGTTTGTTAGTTGGCCTTGTCTGTGGTCACTTGTGCATTGGTGTGGCTGATTTGAGATGTGAGGTAGGATGGCATTGAGTACCTTAATAGTTGGCTATGGGGACTTGTAGCATGTGTATCATGATGTCATGGAGAGCTTGGTACACATTATAGTGTAACTTTTGATAGTGATGGTGTGGTCTACGTTGTTTGGAGATCTTGGTGCGGTTTGGCTTTGTTGTCAGATGGACATGCTGTCTATTGTACCTGGAGGTTTTTCAAATCAATAGATGTTTGGTCATGATGCTTGAAAAGCTCGGTGTCACGGTTCAGTGGGAGCGTTAGTAGTGACTATGGATTCATCACTTGGTGGTGAATAATCTTCTTTGGTGTTGCAGATGTTTCTAGGAGGGATTCTTAGATCCTGTTGCTGCAGAAGAGTTATTTCGCATTTGCAGGGGCACTATTTGAAGATGTACAACATCTTGCAACCATGGAGGATGTCTAGAGTCTTTGGTTGAGGTATTGGTGGTGCTTGACAGGTGATGTTGGTTTAGATTTTTTTTTCTTGATGTCATGTATACTCTTGCTTGTGCATTAGAGTTTTGGCATGTTGCGTTGCTCTTGAGACCATAGTTTGTTCACTTGAAGCATGGTATCTCCTAAGGGGAATGTGTAGATCATGATGTCATGATAAGTTCCCGTTTCAGATGTTTGGAGCTTTGACAATGGTCTAGTGTTTCTCTATGTTATGCGTGGAATGGTCATATGCTTGAGAACTTCATATTAAATGCAGTTTGGAGTTTAGCATGAGATGATCGGTTGTTGCAGCTCATGGATACATGGAGAATGAGGTGAGGCTGTGATTCTCATAAAATGAGAAAGGTGTTGTTTTTAGCTGAAAATCTGAGTAGCCTGCAACTTAGTTGAATACGAGTTCAACAAAGACCAGTGAGGAGATTGCTTTTGGATGAGTCATGGTGGCTTGTATATCTTGGAGGAGCATTTTATTTTTCCTCCCTTTGGTCTGCTCGGCGGTGAAGTTTATTTGAGAGGTATTTTCCCATTATATCTTTCAAATATCTGACATGCTTCATCTTTCATAGATATGGATCTTGAATTGATGCTTTAAGATTATGGAGGATTCACAGTGGAAGATGGACAACATAGTTTATCTCCTTGAGCTTTTGTGTTATATCATCTTTTGATGAGAACTGGTAGGAGATAGTTATTTGGGTTAGTTTGATCTTTTTTGAGAGGTTTACATCCATGATTTGTTAAGTTGAACGGTTGGGTGTTGTTATGGATTTTCCTTTGGGATGTGAAGGAGATCATACTTGACACAACTGGCATTTTGAAGTGTGTGTAGGAGGGCATGCTACATGTTATGATTTTCAGTTTCTCTTTAGTCTGGTTTTTCTTCCTGTATGTTCGATCTAATATAAATTTAGTTGTGAGATGTCTATGTGGAGCCATGATGGTCACTAGTTTGTGGTCATGTGTTGTCACTTGGGTGATGACATGGAGGTTCTTGTGCCTCTTTCTTCTGTTAGAGGTAGATAACTTGGAAGAAATCTGGAAGATTGTTGTGAGGGATGTTGCTTGTAGCAGTTGGTTGCAGGTTGTGCATATCATGTGGATAATCCTTGGTACTACATGGTTAAATTTTCTATGTGTTGTGATTGGTAGACTTGTTATGCCATTGATCTTTCAAATTTGGCATTACCCATGTAGTGGGAGTACCTGTATGTGTTTGGTCTTCTTTGACTGATTGGCATATGATGCTTCTATCTGCGGTTGATGGGTTGGCTATGCTGTTGGCATGAGTTTACTAATGTGGATACCTTGAAGGTATGGGTGATTGGATGGAATAGCATGAGTTGTGGGTGCTGTTTTCAGTCGTGTGGGTTTGATCAGTTGGATGGTTGCAGTTAGTTTTCTAGCTGATGTTCTGTCTTGTTTTTGGAGAAAGGCTTCATGACTGTGTTCACGATTGAGATCTTTGAAGCTATTGCTGTGATGCCTTTTCCGTCTGTAGGATCTGATGCTTGTGTTCTTGAGACTAGTGCATATATGCCTTGGATTGTTCCTTTTTCCTATGGTGGATGGTTGGAGCTGTTGCCTGAGTTGGTGGACATATTGGATGTCGTTGTAGGTGTCTTGGTTGGAGCATGAAAGAATTGTGTTAGGCTCTTGTGTTCGAGTTTGGAGGAAGCCAGTAAGTCTTCGTCAAGTGGGAGATTGTTGGAAAATATGCCTCAACTTTCTGGCTTGAAATCTCTTGAAGACTTGGTATTTTCTCTTCAGTTCTGGCCTTTATCGCTTTACCATGGGGAACAGTTAATAGAGGCACGATTGCATGATTTACCACTTTACCGCGAGCCTTTGTTGTTTGGTCCGCGGTTGGGCGGTGTTACCACCATACCGCGACAGACTCCTCACTGTTCGGTGGTTGCGTGGTGAAGGCTCGACGGTCTGGCGAAGCGGTTACCTCCCTACTGCGGGGGTCACTAGGAGAAGGCACAATGAAACCGTGGCGGTCGGCGCAGTTGGTTACCTCCCTATCATGGGAGTCCTTCGATCTTGGAGCGGTGTTACCTCCTTACTACAGCGGGCTTCACGTCGACTGGCGGTTACGCGGTGGCTTACCGCTACACCGTGGAGGCCTTTCAGCTTGAGCACGGTAGCACGATGGACATAGCAGAAACAATAGATGCTTATCGCTATACCGCATAGGCTTGTTCTTTAAGCCGCAGTGGTGCGGTTGATGAAGATGGTTTGGAAAGCGGGTTGTCACCGATGTACTGTGGGTGTCTTCCTACTAGGGCTGGGTAGTGCGATGTATACCGCCTTACCGCGAGCGTATGATGGATGGCGAGCGGTGGTGCGGTAGAAGGAGCTCAGGTTCTGTTGACTATTTGGGTGACGATCAAAGTGATGGACGAATGGCGTGTCGACACGTGGAACAATGTCATTCATTGATTTTACATTGTTGTTGTAAATCAATGATTATTGGCCAAAAGTTTTATTCTTTGGAAGTGTTATAGTTGCATTAAATGAATGATCTGATTCAGGAGGTTGAAAAAATGTAGATATGACTCTGTATCCCGATTTAATGCTGGGCGGCTCGATGTGTGCTGCATAGTGGTGCACGTTATCAGAGAATGATGGAAGCTTGTCGGTGGGGTAATTAAATACGCCCTGATGGTTGTTGGTTGAGATGACTGAGAGGTTGATCGGTGTAGTGTCAAGATGATCAGATCGTGCAGTGATACTGTTTGAGTGGTATGCTAAGGAATTATAACCATGAACACTGAGTGACATAGAACCGAGAAGATGTGAACCTAAGTGGCTGTGAGGCTGTGTTGACCGAAAGGCTGGCTAAATGAGTGGGCTAGTGAAATGAAATGAATTTACATTGTATGTCATGTGAGGACATTGTAATAGTGCGAGGCTTCCGTAGTATGGTGTTGCCTGTATTCTCCAAATGGACAAGATGTAAAATTTTGAGGAGCATAGCTCTGAGATTGTATTGTAACTATTTTGTTGCTGATCAATACAATTGAGCTGAGTGTTTTGGAGGGTGGGGTTTTTTACCCGAAAGGGTTTTCCCCACGTAAATCTATGTGTCCATAAGTTTGTATTTCATGTTGTTTTGATTCTATAATTTGAAGCTATGTATGGTGTTGAATCTTTTGTCTGTATGTACTTTTCTCAGAAGGATTAATGGGGGAAACCACTGTCTGTTTCCACTTTATGGCATAGTAGTTTATGTCTTTGATGTGATTTTAAAATTAAACTCACTAAGGTACTGCTATTCTTAGATGTTTCATTCTAAGTTGACATGTTCCTTTCCCCAACAAAGAGGTCTTCTAATGTACTTATTATAGTAATGGAGAATCTTGGGGATATACTAGTTTTTGAAAGGGTGGTTCTACCACTTAGCTCTAATTTATGAGCACCATGCTAACAAAAGTTCTTACCTAGCATGTCTAATACATAAAGTATTTGGGTCAATGAAAATATTACATTACCAAAAATAGAATAAAGGATGTTGAGAATATTTTTGGTATTGTGTGTGGGTTTTGGAGGAATAAATGAAAAGTTTGGATAAATATTGATGTCTTTGAGTGTTCCATCTGGCTTAAGTGATATTTTAGAACACTATAGAATCTTCTAGAACAACTTCTTTCACTTATGCTACAATTTATTGAAATTTTGTAATAGTATATTTCTCTTAATCAATCAATTCTTCATATAAACTCAAAATGAGATAATTTTTCTTTTGAAATTACATCTTTCTGAAAGGAACATGAATATGTAGGAATTTTTTACATAGTAACACCTTTCAATTCTATAACATCCACAAAATTGTTAGAAATAGAAAGACTTTATTAACAAAAATAAAAATGGCAATTGGTTGAGGGCACTTATGGTGGCATTAAATCTAGAGGGGCACTTGACTCTATCTTTTATTTCAATTTATTTCATGCTTCCATCGTGTATTTGTGGGTCAATTTTTTTGAGAGGGAATTAGAAAGAAGGCCTAATCTTGCTTTAAATGGCCCAACAAAAGCCATATTGATTTTGGAAGGTGAAGGAGAAAAATTTAATGATTGAGATATTTTATTCAATCATTCTTGTGGGCACTTAGGGGAAAAACAAAAGGTGACATTGTTGTAAAAGAATTGGGGATTCATGAAAACATGGGCATGTCATTTATGGACGAACTTATGCCAAAAAATGTTTAAAAATGATTAGATTAGGTGAAAATAAAAATGGAAGGCTATTTTAGGACCATAAGAACATTAGAAAACTATTATAGAAGTAGATTACTCATGGGTGAAAAGGGAAAATATTTTTGTGAGTGATTTTCTCTTAAAGGGATAATTCAAACATGTAGATTGGGTTGATTGGGAGTGGACTTGAGTATAGACTAGAGATATGGGTTACTGTTCATTATCATGGAGAGCATTTAGAGGTTGGATTGGGGATTTTTAATCCATTCTAGCTGTAGATCAACATGTTTCCAAATATTATATTTTACATGAACTTGTTATATACTTGAGGGTAGAGTTTCTCTCAATTAATAATAATCAACATTATTATGGATTCCACATGGTGTTGCAAGGTGTGCACCCTTGGTATCCTTGTGCTCTGTAGCACAACGCTCAGTTTCATGACATGGCTTAATTGCCTCCTGTGGATTCATTAACTTTGGCAGTTGTATCAAGCATTAATGGGTAGATCTTTTGGTGGAATGAAAACTGTCTGTGCAACAATTGGTATCAGAGCCTGGGTCACGGGTTCAAACCCCTCGCTTGCATTTGGTGGATTGTTACAAGGTGTGCACCCTTGGTCTCTTTGTGCTATGCATCACAATGCTTGGGTTCGTGACATGGCTTAACCACCTCCCATGGATTCATTAACTTTGGTTGTTGTATTAGGCATTAACAAGTCGATATTTTGGTGCAATGACAACCATTTGTGCAACACATGGTGTATGATTTTGTGTTTTTTATACTACTAGGTAGGTTAGTCTTTAATTGGGCCCTCTTGAATTGAATGAATCAAAATGACATGAATCCAAGTGAAAGATTCCATGTTGAAGTGAAAATTATTGTAGATATATAAAGGTTGTTGGTATATCTAGAGGCTAGAGTACAATAATGTTCAACATAAATGGTAGAGTTACATTCATTAGGAGACAATATTGACATTGAATAATGAACACTAACAAAAGAGGTGGATAAAAGAATGATTTTAGCTACTTATGCAATATAAACAAAAAAACCAATTGGTTTAGATGATGGTATAAGCTTGCCAACATGGGGAAACCCACTAGATTGGGCTAAAGAATGAGCCACTAACCTTGGAATATATATTGATTTCAACAATGGAGAATTTTGATTATCCATGCCTTCCCCTCATCCATTCCAAGAGAGGCATTTGATTATTATGTAAGTATCACAGATTGGAAAATCAAAGATTTGGGGTGCTAATATAATATCAGACTAGTAGGTGTGATACACTCAAGATAGAAAATAACATTTCGAAGGTCCATAGAATATTTATAAAGTTGCTAATTGAAAGGGTTTGCAACAAACATAATTAGACCCTGAACAATGATTTAATTAGGCTAGATAGGAAATCTCAAATCCTTAAAGAAAATGAATATATAATCATACATGAGCAACAATAAGGAAGATAAAACTTGAAGAAATAAAAGGAATAAAGAGTAGACAAAGGTAAGAAAAACCTAATGAATTGCAAAAAAATAAATGCGTGAAAAACAAAAGCTTGAGAGAGAATCAAAGAGAAAAAAAGAAAGAGGAAAAGGTTCAACAATAAAGGGAGAAGGAATTAAATAGTGAACAAGAAATAATTAAAAAGGACTAGAGGAAAATGGTGAAGAATATGAGTCAAGCACAAGATGCAAGTAGGAAGAGGCATATAAATACTCCCTGAAACCCTCCAATTGAACAACATGAAATTGAGAGAGAGAGAGAGAGAGAGAGAGAGAGAGAGAGAGAGAGAGAGAGAGAGAGAGAGAGAGAGAGAGAGAGAGAGAGAGAGAGAGAGAGAGAGAGAGAGAGAGAGAGAGAGAGTTCCGATCAACATTGTTTTAAGAAATTCTTAATATAAGGTCATGATTTGATCATCTTTGTCTAATTATCTATTATTTTTAGGTAGTTAGCAATGTGATTTTTCTATTATAGAGGATTTTGTTAAGTATTTCTAAGAGGATTGTGATATAAGAATGCGTTTTGGGCATGGATCCAAAATATATAAAATGGTTTATAAGACACAAATTTTGTAGGTTTTTTTAGCCTAAAATTAAACTAAACTCCACAAATAATGAAACCTAACAAATACTTACAATCTTTAAAATAAATATAAACACAACACACATTCATCAAGAGAAATGAAAATAAAAATGGGTCATAGTAAGATCAGAATTGACCTTACATGTCATTAATGGATTTTTCATGGGGCCTTGGAATCCCTTAGAAAAATAATTTTTTACTATGATATTTATGTTAGGATTTAAATACACAGTTTTTTAGTTAAAACACATTGGCCTATATTTATTGAGTGGTGGTGATCTCTCTGAAAGTCTTGATGCCTCACCATTGTGAGCATCATTTAGATGTAGTGAATGCTATGTGAACCATTCATTCTCATGAAAGATGGGTTTGTGTGAATCACTACTCATAAATACGAGTCAATAAGACTCAAAAATTACATAGTTGAGTCATGATATAAATATCGTAATTTGACACTTATAGAAAACACTTCCTACTTGTCAATAGAAAATGTTTTAAATTTTGTCTAAAGATACAATTGCTCACAAAAGTGATTAACTAAATTCCTTATATGTAATTATAGTGTAAATTATTCACATAATTATAGTGTCAAAAGGTACATTTTATATTTAAATTTACTTAAATATTTGATATTCTCATCTCATTCAATAAGAAGTTTCAATCTTCTCTTGAATTGCATTTAATTTTTTTTTATAGAAAATAACATGTCCCACCGTTCAATACAACTATTTGATATTGAGTTATGAATTGAATTCATTATTATGAAAAGATGAGTATATAAAAATGCTTAGCCCTAAATAACTTGTGCTTAAATAAGAGGCAATTCCTCTATTGTTGGGAAATTTTTCTATGATGGCCTTGAAAATTAGGGTGTTGAAACTTTAAATGGCATTGCCAACCAAAAAGCACATGCATACCTACATTAATACCCAACAACCAATACATATTCAAAATCCATGATAACTTTTAATGAATTTCAGACTTGAATTGATTCTTTGTTAACCTTTATTGCATTTTAATAAATAAAATTCTACAAATAACTTTAAATTTCACAATTTTAATCATGATAACCATGAGCACAAAATTAGGAGTTTTGGTTGATAATGAACAAAGGTAGGGTATAACTTATAACCTCTTGAAATAAACAAAAATAAAATGGAAGCTCTTTTAATACAAATAAATAAGCAAAACGAATAAATTGAAATACCTAGTTGAGATTGAATTATGGGGTTAAGCATTGTGATATCCACCAACCATCATTGAAAGAAAAATGTGATCTATCTCCTTTGCTCTAAATGTCTGTGTCAAACTTTGGTGGTTAATGAAAGAAGCTCACAGAGAGGAAATGTGTTAAAAGGATAAGGTTACATTTTTCAAGATTGGACAACTCAATAGTAAGGTTAGGATTTCATATTAATAACAATATTTTATTAAAACAATTAATTTAGATTGAGTATTTAATATTTGAGATTAAATTGTTTAATTTGTTAGATGTATCTCCACATCATTAGAAATGTTTTTAAATATGATTAAATAAATAACTTGAATATTCTTACATACAAAATCAAAAGAAAATAGTTTAATTATTGATACTATCAATTTAAAAATTAGATCTCATGATTGTCTACAATAAATCAAAATATCTAAAAGACTTTACTTTTAATACCTTTATACAAACATTAATGAGTGAAGATGTGGAATTGAGTTAGACTTCAAAGAGTAACTATAACTAGATACAATGTTGTGGAATTGAGTTAGACTTCAAAGAGTAAGTGTAATTAAATACAATGTTGAACTAACTATAATAAAAATATCAAATCTTGAAATGATGCCACGTAAGCACAAGGTGTACAAATGTTTCACAACTACAACCTTTTTAAATTCAAGCTTCACCAACCCATATTTAAATCACATTTTGTGCATGAGGGTGGGGCCCTTTACCAACACCCATATATACTTCTTACTAACCCACCACATGGATCCGACCATTCTACTTCACTTGCACTTGTAATGTCCATTACACACCAAACCTTTTTGTCCCTTTCCCAACTAACAAGGTGGGTAAGAATGGGAATAGCTTTCAAAGTGATTTGGACCCCTTTTTGGGGGTCACATTGGTTTAAGTGGTTGGGGACAAAAGTTTCAAACGTACCTTGTCCATCTTATTAAAAGAGTCCATAGCAGCTTAAAGTTGAATAAAACAATAAACTATTAAACACACACCAAACCATCCATATTAATGAGGGGAATATGCCAAAGGATCTTACTATGTCAACTTAGAGTTAACATAGTGCCATAGACATTTGGGCAATGTTTTTATTTTATTTAATTAATATTTACAATTTAATGCATATTGAATATGCTTATTAGATAATATGTTAGGAATAAATAATAAGACATTTAGGGGTTTTATAAGTGAGATTTTAAATTTTTTAGATTTTTCGATTTTTTTAAAGAATTGAGTATACATTTTTTTATTATAAAGTAGATTGGTAGGTTTTAGCAAGAGCTATTTTGAAATGAGTTTTATTGTTTATATAGATTAATATATTGATTAAGGTGAAGAAACTTGTTAACTTTTATTCTTTATGGTTTAATTTAAGGGAGTGGGTCCATCCCACACTTCACCTATAAAAAAAAGGTGCTCACATTAAAAAATAAAGATGTAAAGGATGTTGAAGATAATGTTAATCTTAAAGTCCATGACATGATTTTCCATCTATGTGCTTAAGTAGTTGATTACAACATATTAAGTAAGTGTATACTTATATTATAAATCTCTTTTGTTTAAGTTACCATGGCTAGGAGGATCCATTCCATCAAAGTCACCTAGAGATGAATGTTGGCTTCATCATACCTCAAAAAATTTGTACCTTGGTAGATGGGGTGAAACACTATCATCCTCACCAATTGTGCTACAATTCAGTTTGAATTTTCTCTTTTATCTATCTATCTATATCCTAAATTATCTCATATTGTGATTACACTTTCAAATTATGATTCCAATTAATTTCATATCATCTTAATAATATCTTTCCACCTTAACATTTGTGATATAGAAATTTGCTTGCCATTTCATATATTTTGGGATCTACCAAATTTAGGAGGAAAGCATTGTTTAGAATAATTTTTTCTTGTGTATGTGAAGGAGTGAAATTTAAATTAGGGATGCAAATGCAAGCTCACTATTACTACCTTGGTTAGAGCATAAATGAGAAATTAAATAAACAATGGACTTAAAGAAGCACTATACCTCCCATGATTTCTTTTGATTGCTTCAAATGATGGTGTGTTGGTCTTTTGGTGACGTGTTGTGTTGCTCTTGGAGACTTCTTAATGATATAATGTATACCTAAGAAAAATATCATGTTGGAAATGCTTGAGGATGGTCTAGAATTATAGATTTGAGATGCGCGAGATGGAGGTTTAGGATTCAATCTTGGATTGGATGGTGGAGATTGAATAACTTGCATGGGGGAATGAGAGGCTTGCAAGTGGTTATTTGGGAGAGGTGAAAATGGATAAAACATGGATTAAGAGAAATTGAGTGTTGAGATTATCTTAATTTGAATGGTGGATATTGAAATCTATCACATATGTGTGAGAAGAATTATGGGGATGTGTGATTGAGACAAGTGATTGATCTCACACATGTGGACATGTGATTTGACAAGAGATCTCATACACGTGAGAATCACATGTGAAGTGAAGGGTGTAGATCTTCTTGACGTAATGGATGGTGAAGATTCAAACTTGATTTCATTTTGGATTAAGAAATAGTTGACTAAGATTAGGTTAAGCAAATTGTTGGCTAGGATTAGATATTAATTTGACTTTGGATGGTGGATTAGATTTATTTTTATTTAAAATTATGGATGTGATATGATTATCCTATTAATGGTGGATTAGAATAGTATTTAGGGATTTAGAATAATTGATTATTTAATCAATTAGGAGGAATGGATGTGTCTAGTCCCAAAATCACTACTCACACTTTAAGAGAGATCAATCCACTTCAAGGCCAAGGAGATTTCATTTTTGAAAGTGGATAAATTATCTCATAAAAAAAGAATGAGGGATAAAATCCCCTTCACTTTGGGCTTATATGGACCTAGGAAAGTATGATACCCAACAATTGAATCTACTCAACAATCCTTCTCCAAATTTCTAGAAATTTTTATGTAACAAGAAAAAGGCCATTACAAATAATAATTTTGTTATACATTAAAGTGTTTTGAAACTTATCAAAATTTGGTTATAATCACACTAGAAAATGTGATAATTTTTTTTTTTAACAAATAAAATATAGTCACACTTTCCTACTCAACAATCTCCCGAAATGCCCACTAAAGAGACACCCGATTAAAAATATATACTTCAATTAGCTACCTCTTTGTGACTTCCCAAAAATTCCTAGATAGATGATGTGTTGATTTTGACACCTTAGAATTCTCTCAACACTAATGGTCACATGAAAATAGAAAGTGTCCAACCCTTAAAATAATAATAGCTCAAGCTTTTATACCTCCTAGAAAGTTGCAACCAAGGCTGAGAGGTGCAAAGCTACTAGAAACCCCCAAAATATGGATGACCAAAGAGGGGATTGGAAACCTAAACCAAATCATAAAAAATAGGACTAGAATGATGTATTGGATACCCATACCCATTGATTATTATTCCTTCATGATTTAAGGCGTGCAATCTCATCCAAACATCGACTATGCTTTGTGAAGTAAGAGAGAAACAATCCATTTAATTAGTAACTTGTCCTCTCATTAATGGAAAACTATTTTGTGGTGTGTTAGGGAATGGTCAAACAAGAAAAAATTGTATAGATATCCATTGAAAATGAGCACCATTATTCTTGTTAGCTGAGGGATTTGATGAGGCAAGAAGTTAGGTGGGAGAAGGAACCCAAATCAATATTTATTGGTCACAATAGATGCGTGAAAAGGATATAGAATTGAATGGAGCTAGAGTATGTGTATCAAGGTGCATAAAAGGCCTAAAAGTTTTGATGGTGAATGGGAAAAAAATTAGGAGTTGAGAAGTCAGGGGGAGGATGGATATCGAAATAGGTTTAGGGGTTAAAAGTAACCTTGCAAGTCTAAAGGGATTAGGGATTCAAGGATGCAATGATGGATATTTGAGGTTTCAAGACATAGACAAAAGTGGGGATTTTGTACAAAGTGAAAAGGTAAAGAGTTCCATAAAAAAACCTAAATCTAAAGGGGATATGGACATAAGAGCTTGGGACCTTAGGTTTAGGATTCAAGACATTGGGAGGACCAAGGAATAAGGGAATTGGCAACTTGAAGTTTTAGGGTTTAGGATCTTAGAGAGAAATGAAAATTTGGGATATGGGACAAGGGGTTTATGGTTTTGAGGAAACCCAAAAACCTTGCACTTTATGAAAAAGTTCCTAAAAAGGTTTAGGAAATGAAAGGGTGTTGGGAGAAGGAAGAGAGCAAGGATTAATATCTTGGGATTTAAGGAAGTCAGTAAATCTAATATGAAGGGGTAAAACTATAAATTAGGTTGTTGGAATATGAAGTCAATTTTATTGTTATTCCAATAGTGATGAATAGTCGACATAGAATACCTAGGAAGTGCTTCAGGTAGCACCCAGTGCGGCCAAAGGCCTACTTATTCAATTGAAGGTTGAAATGATGGGGGGTCCTAAGGGGGATGTTGTAGCCCCCTAGATGTCGAAGGAATTTTTGATGAAGCTAGTTTTTTTGGGGACTGACTATTTATGGTAATTTTGAAAATGTTTGACATGTAATTGCATGAGTTATACTTTCTATTTTTGGAAAGTTTTGTTCTACAAGGACTCTACAACTCATATTTCATATACTATTTCAAAGTCATTTTTTCTATTACAGTTTGAAGGTTTTTGTAATTGCAAATTTCTTGAGAAATAAAAAATAGGAGAGATCTTTGCCCATGGTTTTTTCTTGGTATAATTTTACCAGGTTTTCTATGTAAATACTATGCTAAATTTGTCCTTATTGTTTTTCTCTATCTATTCCACACAATAAATTTTATTTTTATTGGTATTAGAGCAAGGTTTTTTGTGTAAAATTTGTGTTTTTAAGAAATAAACAATTACAGGAAGCACAATTACCATATTTGAGGTACAAAAGTTTGATGGTTTTAATTTTTCTTTATGGAAGCTAAATATTCAAGCTTTATTGGTGAAGGATGGATGTGCTCTAGCTTTCAAAGGAGTAGCGTCAAAACTTGTAGCCATGACTGAGGTAGATTGGAATGAAAATGATAGCATGGATAAAGTAACAATCTATTTATCTCTAGCAAATTCAATAATATTCAATGTTGCAAAGGATAAATTTGCACATTCAACTCATGGTCTAAGTTCAAAAATTTGTATGAGATGAAGACATTGGCAAATAAAAATTTGTTATGTAGGCAGATGTATAATTTGAGAATGTGTGACAATTCATCTATCATAAATCATTTGAATGATTTCAATACATTGACAAGGAATTTGGATTTAGTGAGGGTTTAAATTGAAGAAGAGGATAAGGCAACAATATTATTGTGCTCATTGTTTGAAATTTGGGATCTAATGGTTATGGCTCTTAGTAACTCAACATCGAGTAAGAAACTGGTCTTTGAAGATGTGGTGGTCGTTGTACTTTCTAAAGATTCAAGGTGGAAAACATATCAAGGATCTTCTTCTAATGAAGCCCTATTTACAATAGGAAAATTTTAGGAAAGAGGAAATACTGAGCGTGGACAAACCAGGTCCAAATCCAAGGGGCAAAAAAGAGTAAAATGCTGGAACTATGGTAAAAATGGACATGTCAAAAAGGATTGTAGGTTTCAAAAAGTAATAAAATAAAATTATAGTTCACATGCATCTAAGACAAACACAACATAAGTTCAAACACCATTAGAAGAGGAAGAGGTATTAACTGCTAATCTAAGAGGCTCTTTACTTCATGTTTGGATTCTTGTTTTTGGTGCCTCCTTTCACATGACTCCACATAGAGACTGGTTTTCTACTTATCAATCATGTGATGGAGGTATGGTTTATATGGGAAATGACAACCACTGTGAAGCTATTGGTGAAGGTGACACAAGAATCAAGATGTTTGATGGAATGGTAAGGACTATTCAACATGTCAAACAAGTACCAAGATTAAAGAAAAATATTGTCACTTGGAGATTTTGATGAAAAAGGTTACCAATTTAGTGATGAAAATAATTATCTCAAAGTAACAAAGGGTATGTTGGTTGTGCTAAAGAGAGAAAAAGTAGGTAATCTCTATAGGCTAGTTGGGGAAACTAGCAGTGGAGAAGTTGTAGTGGTGCCTAATGTAGAAACAAACTCAATATCAACCTAACATCAACAACTAGGCCATATTAGTGAACATGTTCTCAAGGTACTACTATATAGAAATATTCTCCCACATGCCCAATGTAGAGATTAAATTTTTGTGGACATTTTTTGTTTAGAAAATAGAATAGACTGAGTTTTTCTAGAAGCACTACTAGAACTAAAAATGTTTTAGAATTAATTCATTCAGATACTTGGGAAGCTCCTACAACATCTATTGGGGGTTTTTCATATTTGCTTCATTTATATAAGATTATTATTGTAATTTGTGGATATATCTTCTCAAGAAGAAGTCTGAAGTGTTTTCTTATTTTAAAAAGTGTAAATCTCTGGTAGAGAATCAAAAGGGTAAGACTATAAAATGTTTGAGAACATATAACATAAGATAATTTTGTTCAAGACAGTTTAACTAGTTTTGTAGTGAGTATGGAGTTGCAAGGAAATTGATGGTTGCTAGGACACCACAAAAAAATAGTGTTGCTAATGTATGAATTGTACAATTATGGAGTGAGCCATATGTATGCTTAGCATTGCTGGTTTAGAGCAAAATTTTTGGGTTGAGGTTGTTTCTATAGTCTATTTATTGATCAATATATCACCCACTACAACTCTTGATAATGAATTTCTTGAAGAAGTATGGAAAATTAAACGTTTTGATTATTCCTTTCTTCATCTATTTGGTTTTGATGCTTATGCTCATATTCGTAAAGCTAATAGAAATAAGCTAGACATGAAGTCCACAAAATGTATTTTTCTTGGCTATGTAGAAGGTACAAAGGGGTACAAATTGTGGGTATTGTTTCCCACGTTATAGTTATCCGAGATGTTTATTTTAATAAAAAATCAGTGGAAAGAGGTAAAAAGCAAAAAAAGTACAAAAATTATTCTAGTTGAGGTGGAAAGTTATGATAATAATCTGTAGGTACTAGATGAAAATCAACAAGATGAAAATCAACCAAATGAGCCACATGGTGATATATTATCCCTTGTAAGTATATCCACTAGAATATCTAAACCACCTAAAAGGTACTCTCCTACTTGTAATCCTGCTTATGCATTACTAACTGATGTTGGTGAACCTAGTTTATATTAGGAGGTTTATGAAGCCAAATGTGCACACAAGAGGAGAGCTCCCATGGAAGAGGAGATGGAAGCTCTTTAGAATAACAAGACATGGGAGCTTGTGCCATTGCCTAAGGGGTGCAAATATATTGGGAACAAGTGGGTCTTCAAAATGAAAAGGGACATAAATGATAATTTGGAGAGTTATAAAGATCGATTGGTGGCCAAGGGGTATGCACAAAAGTTTTCTATTGATTTTGATGATTTTTTTTCAATTGTTGTATGGTGAAGTACTATTAGAGTTAATTTAGCTCTTATTTCTAGACTTGATTTGGAGTTAGAACAATTATATGTAAAAAAAACCAAGTCCTACATGGTGATCTCTCAAAGGATATTTTTATGCAGCAACCAAAAGGTTTTGAGGAAAGAGATAAGGAGAATCTTGTTTGTAGGTTGAGAAAATCATTGTATGGTTTGAAATAGGTGCTAAGGTATTGTTACAAGTAGTTTGATTCCTTCATGATGAGTTTGGGATTTAGTAGATGTGAGGTTGATCACTGTGCCTACTTTCAAAGGTATGATGATAATTTTATTATTTTGCTTCTATATGTTAATGATATGTTGGTGGAAGGTCCCAACATGTATAAAAACATCCATTTAAAATCTCAGCTTGCTAGGGAGTTTGAGATAAAGGACTTAGGCAATGCAAATCAGATTCTTGGTATGAGGATACACAAACAAAAATAATAGGAAAATATGGTTGTCACAAAAATCTTATGTGGAGAATTTTTTGCAATGCTTCAATTTGTAAAATGAACAACTAGTTAGTACTGTATTTCCTATTAATATCCAATTATCTACATAACAGTGCTCTAGCACAAAAGTAGAGAAGGTACATATGCCTCACGTACCGTACTCATCATTAGTTGGTAGTATTATGTTTTCCATGGTGTGCACCAAACTAGACATTACAAAAGCAATGTGAGTAGTCAGTCATTACATGGAAAATCCAAGTATTGAGCATTGGACGAGAGTGAAGTGGATTCTCAAGTGTTTGAGGGGCACTTTTGATGTTGTTGTCTATTATAGTGAGAGTATTCTTCAAGTTCATGGGTATGTGGATGTAGATTTTGGTGGAGACAAAGATAAGAGAAATTCCACTACAAGTTACATTTTCTCCTTAGTTGGAGGTGCAATTAGCTAGGTATCTAAGTGTTTAAAGTGAAAATTAGGGTAGACCCAAATGCATGAACACGAGAATCTACCACTTATTTTTCTAGGTCCCTAAACACCTCAAATTATGTAAAATAAGATGCCAATAATAACCATAAATGCAGCCTAACTATTATAGCAACTATGGGGGATGTTTTTAGAGCATAAAATTTGTGTACTTGTCCAGAAAGTTGCTATTTTTGAGCTATGAAGGACTCATTCACCTTCAATGGCGAATGGGTCCTTTTAGGGTTTCAAAAAAATGATTTTAGGATCCTATTCCTTGATGTCTGCGCTCTTGAATTCCTTGTTATCAGTATCTAGAAGCCTGCATTCTGTAGAGCTCTTTTTGCGATCTTGCAATATAAATGACAACTTTTGCAACTTTGCAACTTTGACAATCTTGCTCCAAATCTTGCTCAATTTGATGTTCAACCTATAAATCTACAAACACACACTCAAGGGAAAAAAAAATTGTTGATTTTTTTAGTAAATGGGGGTTTGCCTTAGTCAAACCCCTTGTAGGTAATTAAACCAAATGATGAAATGAATGAACATGAAATATGAAATATGCAAATGATATCACCTTGGATGATGTCTTGTGAAGAAAATATACATACTAACATGTAGTGGCCATGAAGAATGTAGATCTTGGATGTGGAATGATGCTTGTAAATATATCCTCAATGCAACATTGACTTCTTAGCTCAACACACATGCATGCATTAAACCCTTGACATGGTGATATGAATTTGAATTGTTGCAATAAACTCTTGAAATCTACCTTGAAATGCCTTGAAAATGATCTTGTAATGATCTATAATTATCTTGTGAAGTATTAGGATGCTCACTTGAAAATCTTAGATGAAACTATGTGAATTAACCCCTTATTTATACTAAATTAGGAGATTAATCTTGAAATTCAAAGAATTAAGGCTGACACTAGCTCTAGGAAGAAAGATAATTAAATTCTTTACAGAATGAAATTCAAAAAGGGGGGTCTCATTAAGGGAGGACCCATTCGCCATTAAGGGTGAATGAGTCCTGGCTAAGTTTCTAGGACCAAGCTTCAAGGAGTTGAAAGAAGGCTAAAAACCCATTCCAGATCAATTGAGAAATGAGGGTCCTGTTAAGGGAGGACCCATTCGCCATCAAGGGTGAATGGGTCCTGGCTAAGCTTATGAGGACCAAAATTTTCCCAATGAAATAATTTGTTAATTAAGTTATGATTGTTGGGATAGATCTTTGGGAGGTATCAAAATTAAGGCCTAAATTAGAATTAAAAAGGGGGTTAACAACTCCAGTTAACCACAATTAATTAAGACCACCTAGATAAGCATGAAAGTGCTATATAACACTTTACAACACTTAAAAAAGGTACACATTATGTATATTTTATTTATAAATGGCCCATTAGGCTCAATTAAGCAAATACATCCTAGAAAAGGGTGAAAGTGTGTTACAACACTTCACAACACCTTTACAAAGGATAAATTAAGGCATGTTTTAGTTAAATATAGGTCCTAGAATAGTTTTAATGTGTACAACACATTACAACACCACTACAAGAAATCATTAGTTCAGCTTTAATGTCAATTATCAAACAAGCAAGGAAAAGGCTTACTTTTTCCGTTACTACATTTTGCCCCCACTTTAGTGAGAGGATGACCCCATGTCAAACTCACACTAAAGTAGACATCCAAGACACTTAAATATGCAACAATAACAAATATACATGATCATACCCTGTCAAAGGCCAAGAAAATAAACAAAACAAAGGATCAAGCACAACCATTTCAACGTGATGTGAGACACGGTTGTTTGTCCATAACATATGTTGCTCACTCTGGGGTAGTGGAACTTCTTGCTGTCCACTAAGTGAGTTGTCTCAAAATATGTATGCTCACTTTGGGTTAGTGGAACCTCAGTCTGTCCACTAGGTGATTTATCCCAACTAGGTGGAAAATGAGAGAATCATATTAGCCTCTCATACCATACCGAAGTTATCCTCTTGACAAATTTGATAAGGCACCACAATGAAAATGATTTTGTAAATGCTATTGAATGTCATGTAAATTTTTTGATAAAAGGGTATTTTGCTTTGTTCGTGTAATGGTCTTCCTCTTAGGTAGAATTGTGCCTAATGTCTCCAAGAGAGGACAAGTCAAAATTGTTAGATTGTCACCCATGGGATGCCTCATTCACATCATGCCATGACAATAGATTGTACACTCTTGGATGGCATGAAACCTAATGACACAACCAAGAAGAGGACACATCAGAAGAAAAAGGAAAATCACACCATGAAATTTGCCAAAAGATGTCATCTATGCATGCCCCCACTTTAAAGAAGTTGCTACACCATCACTATGAGCAATTACTTTAAAGTAGCCAATTTTTTTGATCTTAAGACATGGGAGCTTTCCTTAAAAAACCCTATGCCAAGTCATATGTTTTCAAAGAAAGTTGTGTCATGAAATAGGAAGGAAGGGTTGCCCCCACAAACACATAAGGGATCTATGGATTTGGGGTCAATATGTCTATGCTACAATGTTGTCATAGAGCATGGAACTGCCATCATTCCATGGAAGAAACATGAATGTCTTGACGTCTTGCGTCATTGCCAAAAGGAAAACACAAGACAAATGAAAAGCTTTTGGGTCAAAATGGAAAAGACCTAAATGTCTTGATGCCTTGCGTCATCCCCAAAAGGAAAATACAAGAAAAAATGAAAAATGATTACGACATAGAGAAGAATGAAGATACATATAGAGGAATGTACAAAAGAGAGAGGAACATCAAACGAAATGACACGGGGGTTCACATTATGCACATGCAATCACAAAAATAAAAATGAAAAGGACTAGTAAGGCACAAGAAAGTCAACCTAAAGAAAGTCATCCGCCTCCCAATCTCGGTCAGTATAAACGAAAGACGAGCAACTAGCCAAAGGGACAAGAGCAAGTTCCGAACTAGGACATGCACCAAGTTCAACACTCTTATTAGGAGATTTTTCATCTAAGCTCATAGAAGAAGAAAAAAATGCATTCAGTTCTCATCATGCACTTGTTCATCAATCTTTACAATGTCCATGTCATCATCTAAGTTAATCACAACAGGAGGTCGAATAACAATTTCCATGCATTGTTCTTGTTTATGTTGCAGCGAGGGTTGAGAGACACCATGCATTGCTTCAGGTAGGTTTGGATTTTGATTTTCTATGTTATGGTTGTTTTCTTGAGTTTGCAATCTACGAGAAATAACATGATGTCTATGACTACACTCTCTAGCATTTTGATTTCATTTCAATTTATTGTCAATTTATTTTTGTGTAGAGCGGGTTTGTCAATCAAAGGTTCCTTCTCTTCCTTGGGAGGACTAGAAGAAACAACAATAGGTTGCTCAACCACTTTCTCTTTGAATTTTTAGTCTTGTTTGAATCTAGGAGGGACAATGGGATTGATTGTATTATCTCCTGGTCTCTTGTGTGAAATTGCAGGAGGTTGTTCTTGTATGTTCGGAAGTGTTTTTGGTTCAATCATTGTCTCATCAAGGATAGTTGGTTCAGTCATAGGTTGAGGCATGTTGCGAAGGGATAGTTCTGCTATTTTATTTTCCTTGAATTTTTGATATGATTTGAAAAATAAATATTCATGAGGCTTGATAAGTTCCATAGGCTCGGTCCAAAATTAATCTAGTGAAAAATTCCCTTTTGCTGAGGCAGGATGGAATCCACTATGATGCACAATGAAGATGCCATTTCAAAATGGAAACTTTAGACATTTATGCACAACCGAAGGGATGAAATTCATGGAGCGAAGCGATGGACAACCTAGCTTCACACAAAATTGATTTGATTGTGGAATGATGGAGAATGAGACTGTTAATGTTTTTGGTCCTACTTTGAAGGAAGATCTATTGAGCCTATTGTAGGGCAAGAAAATCCGTTATGTGTCTCGATCCATGATTTCAAGTTGTCATATGTATCTTGATATAACTCATGCACATATAAGAATTATTCTATGATGAAATTCTCTCCACATATGGGATCAATCAATACCCCATTAGTGGGCTTATTATTGATTTTGCCAGCTATGTAAAGAGGACCATCGGGTGCACATTTAGATATTTCATTTTGTGAGAAAGAAATGTCAAGAGGTTGTCTAGTCAAGCCCTTATGAGGTTTAGCTTCGATAAATGCTATCAAATTATTCATGGGATGTTGTTCAATGGTATTCGTATTGTCACCATTCATTTCAACATTCATCACATCAGTCTTCGGTTCACCAGCTTTGAAAAATGAAATGTTGTGCTTAGGCAAGGGATTTGTAAAGATTTGGAAATTTTGATTAGGAGGAGCTACAAACTTGTTACCTTGATCATTCACACCTTCGATTAGTAAATGATTAGAATCAATAAGGTCTTGGACAAGATATTTAAGATGCTTACAATATTTTGTACTATGTCCATTTGTTTGATGGTAATGGCAATAAGCATTTTTTCGAAAGCCTTTAGGAAATGGTATAGTAGGATCACGTTCTCTAACATGAGGTAAGATACGAATGCTTTTTTCAATAAGTTGCAACATCATATTGTGAAGGGTATCAGGTAAAGGAGTGAATTCTATCTCCCTATCCCCGAAAGGAGTTGTCATTTTTATAGCACCCACTTGATTATTGTTTTGTTAACTTGTCTGAGGAGGATTTAATTGTAAAAAACCCTTATTATGTTTCTTGAATGGTTGATAATTGTTTTGAGTTGTGGATTTAGAATTTTTAGGATAACTAGGGGGATTTTTCATATCACGACCACGAGTCAAGTTTTGATGATCACGAAGGGTTGTACATAACTGTGTGAAGGATGGAAACCTCAACATTTCAAGTTTTCTTTGGAGTTTATCTTGTAAGTTGGTGATGAACATTCTTTGAAGGGAGACAACAAGAATCTTAATGTTCCCTTGCAAATAAAGTGTTTGATATCTTCCTATGAAATCAGTCACTTTCTCATCCTCTTTTAGCTTGCATGTCATTAAATCAACAAGGGTCATCTTGGGACCCATGTGAATATGGAAGTGGTTGTAAAAGGAATCAATGAGTTCATTGAATGAAATTATTGAATTGTTCGATAAAGATGAAAACCAATCTAGAGAAATATCCTTGAAAGATCTAAGGAATAGCTTAACAAACAATTTATCCTCAAAGATGAAATCACTACACAAGGCTGTGAAGGCATAAACATGGATTACATGATCTCCTTTCCCGCCATATTTATCAAAGTGAGGGACCTCTATACCTTGTGGCATTTGTGCTCTTAATATGTCGAGGGAAAAGGGTGTAGACTTGATTTATTGTAAGGGTTGACGATTAGTGTTTTGTTGTAATGTTTCCACTTGTTGAAGGGATGTCATGTTTTGCAAAAGTGAGTTGATGAGAGGGTCATTTTGGTTATAATGTTGAGGGGAATAAGGTGGTGTAGTTTATGTATGTGGAGGGCTAGTGAATCGCAAGTTATTGAAGGTGGATTGTTGAGGGGGTATTGTATTCAAAGGCACGGAGGTGTAAGGAATCCCTGTGGGAATACTTATGGAAGTGTATACGGTGCTAGTGGGTATGACTATTGTGGTTGGTTGAATGGTAGTTATGGGTTGAAAGGTTGTTGTGGGTTAGAATGTTGTTGTAGGTTGGAATGTTGTTGTGGGTTGGAATGTTGTTGTAGGTTGTGTACTAGTGTATGTAGGGATGGGCATTGCTATTGTGGAGGATGGGACTCAAATTCCACCTTGTCTTTGAGTAGACCCCAAAGTTTGAGTGGAAGTGGTAATGGTAGGGATGGTGTTGGTAATGTTAAGGACATTGGTTGTAGGAAGTGAAGTCATAGGTAATGAAGTATGTAAACTATGAGCCATGGAGGGTTGATTCTCAACACTATTAGAAAGAGATTTAGAAAACCCAAGATCCACAACGAGTGAGATATCATGGGATGACATGAGCCTCAAACTACGTATTATAGTAGTATTGCGAATAAGACACCAAGTTTTAAAGCTCATACAAGTTTTACAACCCCAGTGTGCAAACCCTAGAATGACAAAGGGACAATTCAACAACCTAGAATGAAATGCAATTTTTAGAGTCTAAGCAATGCAATTTACTAATTACACAATGCAATAAGTTGAAAATGAAATAGGGACTCATTCATTAGTAAGGGTGAATGGGTCCAAGTTAGGTATTTCTGGGGATTTTTTGTGGATTCCAAAGTCAATTTTAATGCCTTTTCAGATGCCAGAAGGTACAAACCAGACCTGATTAGGGACCTATTCGCTAGTAAAGGCTAATGGGTCATGGTTGGGTATTTTAAAACTATTTTTTAATGATTTTCAAGTTCTCAGTTAAAACTTTCAGTTCCAGGTTTGAAACAATTAGGTTTATGGTGCAGAAGCACCCAATAGGTCATCATAGGAAGGTTGTCTAGAAGGTCATGTTTGGCCAATTTTGTCTAGGTCAACTTATCTTCATCTTCTTGTTCCTTTATGTTTGTGCCTTAGTGGAATTTGAGATCAGGTGTTGAGTTGTTCAAGGTCATGTTGACCATTGGCTAGGTTGACGTTTTGGCTACAAGTATGGTTTAAGACCTTGTTAGACCTTTTTAGGTGTTAGTTTTTCTAAATTTTGCAAATAAGGCTTAATGGAAGCCACAAGCGGCCAAGGAGTAGTTAGGATCGAGCCTAACTATTTTAGAGACCCTATTTAAGGGTGACCTCGACATGGAACTGAGGTTGGAAGCATTTTCATTGTTTTGAGCTTTTGAATGCAAAGGAAATAGTAGTGTTTTGGTGTGAAATTCCGTTCTTGCATTGAAATAGAGCTTTAATGGATTGAGTTGAATGCTTTAGGTGGTGAAGGATGTAGTAAACTAGTTAGATAAGTACTATGTGGAAGAAAATTTAGATTTCTAGTTTAGTTTCAAGCACTGTTGTAGTTATTTGTTTCCTTTCATTTGCTGATGTGACAGTCTGTTTGTAGAAAATGGAGGTTTAGATCACATTCCCTCTGTACATAACGTATGGTCTCTTGGGAATTGTGACTAGACTCCATGATTGTATATATGGTAGGATTAGGATTCTTTAACATTTCAAAAAACACCATGGAAGTCTTCTCCTAGGCGAGCTAAGAAGTGTCCGGCTAGGGAAGACAAGGAGTGCATAGCACTTGATTTGCAGGGGTGATCATTTCCTGTCAAGTCACGGTGTGGAGAGGGAAACCAAATGCCTTGAAAAGACTTAGCATGGAGGAGGAAGCTCCACCAATCCATTTGGTGAGAGAAACTCATGACAATCTGTTGTGTGGTCAGGGAAAGGGCTCAAAAAGGCCAAATTTGCTAAATTGAAGGTCCAACCTATGTACTAACAGTTGAGGGTTAAGACCACTAAAATATTAGAGTGGTAGGCATGAGGACTAGGAACCCCAAGGAAAGATCCTGTGTTCTTTGGAAAGCTTAGGAGTTCTAACTTGTTTTCTTGGAGAAGGAGGGCTAATTGGGACTCCTAGGGCTAGTAGCCTTTTTAACCCTAAATGAGGGTTTGGTAGAAGCGATGGACAAATGAAGTTAGGTAGACCCTCAAGAATCATGGTGAGATGGTTTGAACCTAAGAGAGGCATATCCACACCCCTGCAAAGCTGAGATATGGAATTGGGAGTAGGTTAGCCTTTAGGGTGGATTAAGGGCTAAGGGAAGAATTGCAAACAAAGCACCAAGGTTGATTTGGTTGGAAGAGTATGTGATGGTATTTGGGTTGGAAAGGAGAACTAGGGGAGCCTAGTCAAGAGGTAACTACTATAGGTTAAGGTGGTGGAATGAGACACCATAGGGGTCTTCCAAGTAAGACCTAGAGCAGGAATCAGTGATTGATTCCTCCAACCTCCCTATCAGATTGGTATCAGAGCAACAAAAGATTTGGGATAGATTGATGTATGTCAGAGCTTGAGTCTAGTGGTTATACAACCATGGTGACTAATATTGAGTTTTCCAAGAAGGTCGAAGATCAAGAGGAAGACAATAGGAGATTGAGGGAAAGACTAGCACAACTTGAGGAGGCATTGAGTAATGTGCAGACCAAGGCTGATGAGGTCAGTGATAGATTGGAAGGCAGGGTACCAAAGAGTGAAGAGGTTGCAGAGGAAGACAAGATCCCTGAACCTGACCCTGTTCTACAAGAAGAACCTTTCTTGAAGGCATTGAAAGCTTTGAGTGGAAAAGCACTTGAAGGCATACCACTGTTTAGTGGCAAATTGGAAGCTGATCTAGTCATGGATTGGATAGAGGGAATGGAAAACCATTTTGAGTGCGATGGAGTCACTGAAGCACAAAAGGTGAAGGTGGTCAAATCTAGATTAAGAGGTTCTGCCTTGACATGGTGGAAATTCATTCAGACAGAGAGGGAAAAAGAAGGCAAGAAGCCAATTTCAATTTGGAAAGGTATGGTTGCCAAAGTGAGAGAAGCATACATGCCAGATGATTATGAGATTCAGTTGCATAAGAAGAGACAAAGCTTGAGACAAAGAGACCAAGATGTGAATACTTACACTGAGGAGTTTCAAAAACTTTGTATGAGGTCTAATGTTTTAGAGGATGAAAGTCTTAAGGTGGCTAGATACCTTAACAGCTTGAAGTGGAACATTCAAGAGGAAATGACTCTTCTAAGTCCCAAGACAGTACACCAATGCTACCAATTGGCTATTAATATTGAGGAAAGAAGCAAGAGAAAACAAGATCAGGCTTCTAAGAGTAGAGGCAAAGGTAGAGATCAAAGAGGACATAGAGGTGGCTACCAAGGTAGAGGGACTGAACAAAGGAATTAGGGAGAGCCCAAACCCATAGAGCATGGAAGTGAAACACCTTCTAGAGGAGGTTATGGAAGAGGTAGAGGATCTCAAGGAGGATCAAATAGAGGAAGAGGAGCAGGTAGAAGCAACTCATACTTTGCTAGTATGAAGTGTTATCATTGTGGTCAAGTAGGACATCCAACTTATAGGTGCCCGGAGAAAGCATCTTCATCAAATACTGAGAAGAGAGTGGCATATGCTCAAGAGGACACCATGAGTACCAAGTCACCAGAGGTTAGTCACATTGAATCAAAAATGGGGGAGAACCTGATGTTTAGAAGAGTTTTGATCAGACAACCGATCAAGGAAGAGCCAAAGAAAAGGAGAGCCTTATTCAGGGTAAGATGCAAAGTACTTGGAAAGGTGTGCAAGGTTATTGTGGATTCAAGTTCAACAAATAACATCATCTCAGAGGAGGCAGTAAGGAAGTTGAAGTTGTAGAAAGTACCCCACACTAACCCTTACAAGGTGACATGGTTGAACAAAGGACAGAGTGTTCTTGTTAATGAGAAAAAAACGGTGGAGTTATCCATTGGAGGGTACAAGGATAAGTTGATTTGTGATGTGTTACCCATGGATGCATGCCATCTTCTATTGGGCAGACCATGGTAGTATGACAAAGGTGCCATCTATGATGGAAAGGCAAATACTATCTCATTCAATAAGGATGGAAAGACATTCAAATTGTAGTCACTGTTAGATGAGGAAGAGGGACAATCAAAGACCCCTAGTGTCTTATTAAGTAGTGGTAAAGAGTTCATTAACAACCTACATCAAGGAGGTGAAGGATATGTGGTTATGGTGCAACCCAAGGAAGAAGACAAGGCCAAGAAAACAGTCATACCCGGAGCAATCCAAAAGTTGCTTGAACAGTTCAAGGACATAGTGAGTGATGGAACACCAAAAACCTTACCTCCAAAGAGAGCCATTAACCATCAGATTAACTTCATACCAGGAGCTTCATTACCAAACAAAGCAACTTACAAGCTTACACCGGATCAGAACCTAGAGGTAGCTAGACAAGTACAAGAGTTGTTGGATCAAGGGTTAATTAGGAAGAGCATCAGTTTGTGTGCAGTACCAGTGGTATTAGCAACCAAAAAAGGAGGCAAGTGGAGATTATGCACTGATTCTAGAGCTATAAATAGAATCACAATCAGGTATAGGTTTCCTATTCCTAGGATTGAGGACTTGATGGATTATCTTGGAGGAGCTTAATACTTCACCAAGTTGGATCTCAAAAGTGGATACCATCAGATCAAAATTAAGGATGGAGATGAGTGGAAGACAACCTTTAAGATAACTGATGGGTTGTATGAGTGGAGAGTTATGCCATTTGGCCTCTCTAATGCCCCTAGCACATTCATGAGGCTCATGAATGAAGTGCTTAAAGACTTTACAGGGATATTTGTGGTGGTGTATCTTGATGATATACTCATCTTTAGCAAGACAACATAAGAACATCTAAAACATGTGGAGTTGGTTCTTAGAAGATTGCAAGAAGAGAAGTTAGCCATCAACCTAGAGAAGTGTGAGTTTTTCAAACAAGAGCTGGTGTATTTGGGATTTGTAGTATCCCAAGGATCATTGAAGATGGATCCAAGCAAGGTGGAAGCTATCCTAAATTGGCCTAAACCAACCATAGGGATAGAGGTAAGAAGTTTTCATGGATTGGCTCAGTTTTATAGGAAATTTATAAGGAACTTTAGTGGCATATGTGCACCAGTCCTTGATACAATCAAAGGTGGCCTAAAAACTAAGTTCAAGTGGACTCAAGAAGCTGAGAAGGGTTTTGAGAAATTGAAACAGGAAGTGGCAACTCAACCCATTATTTTGTTACCTAGCTTTGATAAGTTGTTTACAATGGAATGTGATGCCAGTGGAATTTCAATAGGAAGAGTGATTAGCCAAGAAGGCAGGCCTATAGCATTCTTTAGTGAAAAGCTCAATGAAGCTAAGAAAAAGTATTCTACTTATGACCTAGAACTCTATGCTTTAGTACAGTCACTTAGAAAATGGAGGCATTATCTCCTACCTAAGGAGTTTGTAGTGTTCATTGATAATCAGGCACTTAGCTACATCAACACACAAGAGAAGTTGAGCAATAGACATCTAAAATGGATGGAGTACCTCCAAGCCTTCACTTTCACCATCAAGCACAAGAAGGGACAGTTGAACAAGGTGAAAGATGCACTAAGTAGGAGATTGTTGACAGTGCAAGAGATACAGATAAAGAGCATTGGAATAAAGAGTTTCAAGGATCTCTATGGGGAAGATGAAGACTTTTCGAAGGCCTACAAGGTGTGTTTTGACTTTGAGAATCACTTTCATAGTCAATACTCAGAGTATACATTGCAAAGTGGATTGTTATTCAAGGGGAATCAGTTATGTGTTCCAAGAGGATCAATGAGAGAGAATCTCATCTAGGAGAAGCACAATGGTAGTCTTAGTGGACATTTTGGCATCAACAAGACAATGGAACTAGTGCAGAGGTTCTACTATTGGCCTAAGTTGTCAAGGGATGTCAGGAGGTATGTGGAGCAGTGTGTAGTGTGTATGAAAGCCAAAGGAGGAGCTAGTAATGCAGGTTTATATCAAACCCTACCTATTCCTAACAAACCATGGGAATGTATTAGCATGGACTTTGTTGTAGGACTCCCTAAGACTAAGACAAGGTTTGATAGTGTCTATGTGGTGGTAGATAGGTTCAGTAAGATGAGTCACTTTATCCCTTGCAAGAACACCCATGATGCTAGCTATATTGCTCACCTTTTCTTCAAAGAAATTGTAAGGATCCATGGATTACCTTTGAGCATTGTCTCAGACAGGGATGTGAAGTTCATGAGTCATTTTTGGAAGACTCTATGGAGCAGATTAGGTACCAACCTGTATTTTGGATCAACTTACCATCCTCAGACCGATGGACAAACAAAGGTGGTTAATAGGGTGTTAGGTAACCTTCTAAGATGCCTAATCAAGGAGTATGGACATACATGGGACTTAGTCATCTCACAAGCAGAATATGCATACAATGACAGTGTGAATAGGACCACATGAAAGAGTCCTTTTCAAATAGTGTATGGAATGCACCCAAGAGGTGTGTGTGAGCTCAGGGATCTAGGAGCTATGGAACATAGAAGTGGTCAGGCTGAGGATTTCTCTTAGACCATGAAGGAGATTCAGGAGCAGGTGAAGAAGACAGTCACCGAGGCTACTCAAAAGTTGAAAACTAAGGTGGATATGTCTAGGAAAGATATCCAATTTGCAGTAGGAGACTATGTTATGGTCCACCTCAACAAATCCAGATTGTAGAAGGGAACATAAACTAAGTTGCAAATGAAGAGAGTGGGACCATGTAAGGTATTAGCTAAGTATGGAAAGAATGCCTACAAGGTGGAGCTACCTGCAAATTTAGGCATTTCACCAGTGTTCAATGTAGCTGATTTGATCAGATATAAGGGAACAGTCACTAACATGGATCAAAACAATAGAGATATCTTAAAGGATGTGAGTAACATAGCCTTACCTACTCAAGAAAAGCTACAAGTAGAGAGGATCTTGGAGTCAAGGGTGAAGAAGTCTACCCAGCATAAGGAATACATGGAACATCTCATCAAATGGAGGGACAAACCAGACTCAGAGGCTACATGGGTGGATGAAGCTCAATTCAAGAAGTAGGGTATTGACCCATCTCTAATCTCTCCCCACATTTCTTCATGTTTGTGCAAAGGGGGGGAGAATGGTGCAGGAGCACCCAATAGGTCATCATAGGAAGGTTGTCTAGAAGGTCATGCTTGGCCAATTTTGTCCAAGTCAACTTATCTTCATCTTCTTGTTCCTTTATGTTTGTGCCTTAGTGGCATTTGAGATCAGGTGTTGAGTTGTTCAAGGTCATGTTGACCATTGGCTAGGTTGACGTTTTGGCTACAAGTATGGTTTAAGACCTTGTTAGACCTTTTTAGGTGTTAGTTTTTCTAAATTTTGCAAATAAGGCTTAATGGAAGCCACAAGCAGCCAAGGAGTAGTTAGGACCGAGCCTAACTATTTTAGAGACCCTATTTAAGGGTGACCTCGACATGGAAGTGAGGTTGGAAGCATTTACATTGTTTTGAGTTTTTGAATGCAAAGGAAATAGTAGTGTTTTGGTGTGAAATTCTGTTCGTGCATTGAAATAGAGCTTTAATGGATTGAGTTGAATGTTGTAGGTGGTGGAGGATGTAGTAAACTACTTAGATAAGTACTATGTGGTAGCAAATTTAGATTTCTAGTTTAGTTTCAAGCACTGTTGTAGTTATTTGTTTCCTTTCATTTGCTGATCTGACAATTTGTTTGTAGAAAATGGAGGTTTAGATAACATACCCTCTGTACATAATGTACAGCCTCTTGGGAATTGTGACTAGAATTCATGATTGTATATATGGTAGGATTAGGAGTCTTTAACAGTTCAGAAAACACCATTGAAGTCTTCTCCTAGGCGAGCTAGGAAGTGTCCGGCTAGGGAAGACAAGGAGTGCATAACACTTGATTTGCAGGGGTGATCATTTCCTATCAAGTCACGGTGTGGAGAGGGCAACTAGATGCCTTGCAAAGACTTAGCATGGAGGAGGAAGCTCCACCAATCCATTTGGTGAGAGAAACTCATGACAGTCTTCTGTGTGGTCAGGGAAAGGGCTCAAAAAGGCCAAATTTGCTAAATTGAAGGTTAAGACCACTAAAATATTAGAGTGGTAGGCATGAGGACCAGGAAACCCAAGGAAAGATCTTGTGTTCTTTGGAAAACTTAGGAGTTCTAACTTGTTTTCTCGGAGAATGAGGGCTAATTGGGACTCCTAGGGCTAATAGCCTTTTTAACCCTAAATGAGGGTTTGGTAGAAGCGATGGACAAATGAAGTTAGGTGGACCCTCAAGAATCATGGTGAGATGGTTTGAACCTAAGAAAGGCATCTCCACACCCCTGCAAAGTTGAGATCTGGAATTGGGAGTAGGTTAGCCTTTAGGGTGGATTAAGGGCTAAGGGAAGAATTGCAAACAAAGCACCAAGGTTGACTTGGTTGGAAGAGTATGTGATGGTAGTTGGGTTGGAAAGGAGAACTAGGGGAGCCTATTCAAGAGGTAAGTCCTATAGTTTAAGGTGGTGGAATGAGACACCATAGGGGTCTTCCAAGTAAGACCTAGAGCAGGAATCAGTGATTGATTCCTCCAACCTCCCTATCAGTTTAGCTTCAAAATTTCTAGAAATTCAATGTAAACATGCAATGAAAAGATGAAATGCAATTTTATTTTGATTTTCAAATGCAATTAGATGAGGTCTAAATGAGATGCAAAATGACTGAATTGTTTTTGTAATTTTTAGATTTAGAAAGATGCAAAATAATGCAAGTCTAAACCCTATATGATATACAAGATTTCAATGCAAAAGAAGAAACCTAAATGAGATCTTAATTCAATTCAAATATAAATACAAATGAATGCAAGATTTAACTTAATATGCAATGAGAGACTCCAAAATGAGAAAATTGCAATGTTGAAAGAGTCGGGTTCACCAAAAATGCTTAAGGTGAAAAGTAGGGTAGACCTAAATGCATGAACAAGAGGATCTACCACTTATTTTTATAGGTCTCTAAAAACCTCAAATTATGTAAAATAAGATACCAATAACAACCAGAATTGCAACCTAATTGTTATAGCAACTATAGGGGATGTTTTTGGAGCATAAAAATTTGTGTACCTAGCAATAACGTTGCTGTTTTTGAGCTATGGAGGACTCATTCGCCTTCAGTGGCGAACGAGTCCTTTTAGGGTTTCAAAAAATTGATTTTAGGATCCCGTTCCTTGATTTCTACGCTCTTGAATTCCCTGTTATCAGCTTTTGGAAGCCTATATGCAATTCTATAGAGCTCTTTCTGTGATCTTGCACTTTGAATGACAACTTTTGCAACTTTGCAACTTTGAAAATCTTGCTCAATTTGATCTTCAACCTGTAAATATGAAAACACACACTCAAGGGAAGAAAAACTTGTTGATCTGTTAGTGAATGGGATTCTGCCTCAGTCAAACCCCTCGTAGGTAATCAAACCAAATGATGAAATGAAACATGAAATATGAAATCTGCAAATGATATCACCTTGGATGATGTCTTGTGAAGTAAATATGCATACTAACATGTAGTGGCCATGAAGAATGTAGATCTTGGATGTGGAATGATGCTTGCAAATAGATCCTCAATGCAACATTGACTTCTTAGCTCAACACACATGCATGCACTAAACCCTTGACATGATGATATGAATTTGAATTGCTGGAATAAACTCTTGAAATCTACCTTGAAATTCCTTGAAAATGCTCTTGTAATGCTCTATAATTCTCTTGTTAAGTATTAGGATGCTCACTTGAAAATCTTAGATGAAACTATGTGAATTAACCCCTTATTTATACTAAATTAGGAGATTAATCCTAAAATTAAAAGAATTAAGGCTGACACCAGATCTGGGAAGAACGATAGTTAAATTCTTGCCAAAATGAAATTCAAAAAGGGGGGTCTCATTAAGGGAGGACCCATTCACCATTAAGGGAAAATGGGTCCTTGCTAAGTTTCTAGGACCAAGCTTCAGGGAGCTGAAAGAAGGCTAAAAAACCATTCCATATCAACTGAGAAAGAGGGGTCTTGTTAAGGGAGGACCCATTCTCCATTAAGGGCGAATGGGTCCTAGCTCAACTTACCATGACCAAAATTTTCCCAATGAAATAATTTTCTAATTAAGTTATGATTGTCGGGATAGATCTTCGGGAGGTGTAAAATTAAGGTCTAAATTAGAATTAAAAAGGGGGTTAATAACTACAATTAACCACAATTAATTAAGACCACCTAGATAAGTGTGAAAGTGATTTATAAAAATTTACAACACTTAAACAAGGTATACATTATGTATATTTTATTTAGAAAGGGGCCCATTAGGCTCAATTAAGAAAATACATCCTAGAAAAGTGTGAAAGTGTGTTACAACACTTCACAACACCTTTGCAAAGGATCAATTAAGGTATGTTTTAGTTAAATAAAGATTCTAGAATAGTGTGAATGTGTACAAATCATTACAACACCACTCCAAGACACCATTAGTTCAACTTTAATGTCAATTATTAAAAAAGCAAGGAAAAGGCTTACTTTTTTTGTTACTCCACCAAGTTGCAGATAGTGGTGTCATTGCCTACTAGTGAAGCTAAATATATGGCAGAAATACAGGCTAACAAGAGGGCAATCTGGCTTCATAGCTTTTGGTGAATTATAGGTAAAGTAGGATATTGCATTGTGACAACCAAAGTGATTTACACTTAGCATGAATCTTAGCATATCATGCTAGAACAAACCATATTGATATTCAATATCACTTTGTACATGAGGTGGTGGAAGAATGACATATATCTTTGGCCAAGATACACATTGATATAGAACCAACATATATTTTGATGAAGCCCATTAGTAGAGAGAATTTCATCTAGTGTATAACTTCTTGAGGATTGCATATTACTTATGATTGGAAACATCGGTATTGGTCTTTCAGTATGAGGGTTAATTCACAATAAAGGGAATTTGACTTAAAGTGGGAGATTGTTGGAAAGTTTTGGTGGACAAGGACTCTGTAACTCATATTTCTTATACTCTTTTAAAGTCATGTTTTTTTGTTACAGTTTGTAGATTGTTGTAATTGTGAATGTACCAAGAAATAAAAATATGAGAGATTGTGCCTGTGATTTTTTCCTGGTATAATTTTACCAAATTTTCACATAAATACTATGTTAAATTTGTGCTTATTGTTTTTCTTTGTCTATTATGTACTACAAATTTTCTTACATAGGTTAGGTTTCAAAGTCTTAGGTGAACTTGCTATTGGAAATATGGGAACCTTGAAACATGAGCATGAAGTGTATATAGGATGTTTTGATTGTTCTAGTGTTTTCATTAATGCCAACATTATGGCAACATGGTGGGAAACATATTTGGTGTACCAGAAGCTGATCTCTTCCAGAAGTGTTATCTACCGTTAAGCTAATACGTTGGTTTTTGAGTTCATAATTCACCGTAAGATGAGATATGACTCTGCTCTCTTAATATCATTATTATGACTCATTCAAACAACTGTATCTAGGAGCTTGAGAATTTTTGTGTTGTGTACAAAAATTTATCAAGGATAGAGTTTAACTCTATACACTACAGTTGTTTCTCTGTTCAGTATGCCAGTGTGGGAGACTCTACATTTTCTTAGAAAGAAAATTCTGGTGCTATGGTTCTAATGGTGATATCTTTGATGTTAATGTGATGAGAAACTGAAGTAATATCAGATTTGAAAAGTGTTTATCTTGAGAAGTGTGTGTTGATTTGGAGTTTTTGTGATTAGGTCGTATTCTTGGCCGAATTTATATATGACATGTATTAAGAAGAATAATTATACTTTGCAGATGTTAGTTGGATCTCTTTTAGATCTTCGCCGACTTGATATGATACACCACATAGATAAAGATGTTTTAAATCTTATATGGTGCCGACATGAGCTATTTGATTGATTTGTTTACATCCAATTAGGCCAACCTAATTGATGTATGGAATATACTTGTATATATATAGAAGACTTTTTGGAGTTGAAGGAAACAGAGAGAGAGAGTGTGAAAAGGAGAAAAGGATGTATGGGGTGGATATTAAGAATGTGTGAGCTTAAATGATTTATCAGTTGTGAGCAGTATATTGTGGAAGGAGACAAGGATCAAAGCATAATTATTATGTGATTGCTATGTAGAGCATTATTTCACATTGAGAGCCTCATTGGAACTGAACAAAACACATAGAATGTGCATTCTATTAGTTCATACTATTGATAGTGAGCCATATCTTTTGTATCTTGGTGGTTAGCCATTTCATTGTATATTCTGGTTGTGAGCCTTCTAAGGATAGTGAGCCCTGTCATATTCTATATCTGGATATATTATTTTGTGAGCTAATCCTCATTTTGGTTTTTCCTATTTTGGGTTTTCCACGTAAAAATCAGTTGTTGATATGTTTTGTGTTGTGATGTTCATTTCAATGTCTTCATTCTGCTTTGCAGTCATATGTGCTTTAATAATTGGGTGGTTTACATCTAAATGGTTCTATGAAATACTGATTCACCCCACCTCTAAGTATTCCAAAAAATCAACAATTGGTATCAAAGCTTGGTTCCTCTGAAGAAGTCTAACAACTTGAGGAAGGTCCCAAAATTTGAGTATATGGAAGATAACAAATTTCTTATTCCTCTGGAAGAAATCTCTACTAAGTATACAAAAGAAAATGAAGATTTGAAGGATAGGTTGAAGGAAGAAAATGAATGTATTAAGGATCCGAGGGAAATATATGGAGAAATCAGTGATCAATTAAAAAGGGCATATGATGATATCACTGGATTGCTAGAACAATTGGAAGAAAAGAAAAGAATTGAAGACTCTTAGAAAATTGAAATTCAAAGGAAGGTGGATGAATGTACAAAGCTTGATAAAGAAGTGGAAATTTTAAAATTAGATCTGGAAAAGGAAAAAAGACATAGGATAAATTCAAGACAAGCACTGCAATGCTTGATGAGTTGATTATTTCTCAGAGCCTGTAATGGATAAAAGTAGTTCAGGGTTTGAAGAAGGAAAAAGTTCAAAGACAAATCAACCTCCTAAAAAAGAAGACTCCGTGCAATGATGGACAACTCAAGAATCATAGAAGCTATACCAGAAGGACTCCCATCAGACAACCTAATGCTCAAAGGTATTTATCCTTTAATGGTGTAGATGTTATTTTTGCAATAAATTTGGACATAGGGCAAAAGACTGCAAAAGTAGAATGAATGATACTTTATCATTCTTTGGAAAATGTTTGAGTACAAGAAGATTGGACATAAGGTTATGGAATGTAGAATTCAAAATTTGAACAAGGAATTTTTATCATTTAATGGCTACTGTTATCACTGCAACTTATTTGGACACAAGGCTAATTAGTGTAAATATAGATTGAATAAAATAAAATTTGGTTGGAAGAATGTTGTTTTTCGTGACCACAATAATCCAAAACATTTTGCTAGAGGCTGCAGAAATAGAAAGATAAAAATAACTATCCAACAAAGAGACATGAACCAATCATAGATCCGAAAGATGTAAGAAAGGAAATGAAAAGAATTTAGAGAAAGGAAGGAGAATTTAAGCAAGCTGAATTAGAATCATCAGTTTTATCTGTGTCATCCTCTAGTGTAGACACACTCATCAAAATTTAAGTCAGGCAATGCCTAAGGGGCAATAATAATAATAATAATAATAATAATTTAATAAACCCCTCACTGATATATGATGTCATATCATGATGGAAGTTCATTTAATAAGGTTATGAACTCAAGAATTCATGCAAAATAAATTTTTAGACACATGTGTGAAGAATAAAGTTCACAAAATTTGAAAGGATGGAAGTGTACATGAATTCCAAGGTGATCTACTTGCAATTTGAATCATTTATTACATAAGCATTTGGAATGAAAGAAATAAATTCAGAAGTATCAAGAAAATCACATTCAAAAAAAGGCATTTGTGAAAAAGGAGAAGCATGTAGAAGAAGCTTGAAGAATCCAGAGCAATTCCATACAACAGAGTTTCAGGATTTGGTGAAGGAAGAGGAAATCGAAGTGGATTCAAAGCATGCTCTGGAAGCTGAACATCTAATCCTATTCTTCATTGATGGTTATAAAGGTATTCTTCTTAAACAATCTTTCAATTTTATGCCATGGATTTAAAGGTGGTGAATATTTCAGATAAATTGCAAATCAAATTAAGAAGTATTCTCTGAAAAATTTGTCGGAAGAGTCCGTTGGTGCATTTTCTAGCATTCCTCCTAGAGTATTATCTACTAAAGAAATTTATGCATACGTTTATGGTACAATTGAGTAAATTTCACTGGTTCGTTTAAGTATTTTATGGAATAATGAGTTGGAAGAAAATCATGATGCATATAAAATCTTAGTTTAAAAGAAGTTGGATCTATGGCGGAAAGCCCCATTGTTTGAATTCGCCAAGAAATAAATTTGAATGACTTTAAGAAAGATTCATGATGAATCTATTTGGATTGATAAAGTACACTTGATAACCAGAGACTCTATAAGAGATGTGACTGGTTTGTGTTCCTCTGAACTAGTTCCCAGATGAAAGACTGTGAATGATCAAGAGATAATTGAGATGGCTGGTGTGATTCTAGAAGGAAAATAACTTGTTTCAAGTACAATAGAAGATCCGGTCATTTGGTATGCTGCAGTGGTTATTGGACACAAAATTTTCTTACCAAGCAATGACCACATAGTTTCTATTACTGCCATTTACATTGCTCTTGATATGATTAGGAATGGAGCGGATTATGACCTTTATGGGCTACTTCGATTGCATCTATTGAAGAACCTAAAAGAAATCAAGAAGAATAAGAAAAGTACATTCCGATATGGTACCTTAACGGTTTGTTTACTCTTTTACTTTATGAAAGAGTTATTTGTAATTGGAAGGATAGATTGGAAAACTTAGAACCAATAGCTCATTAGATTAGGAATTGCATGGCAAATCTTGGTGGTTCAGACGCTCAAGAAACTACTCTTGCTGCATTCTTTGGAACATTTCAAATGAGAATGAATAGAAGAACAAGAATTCCTAAAAAATGTGATTGAGAAGTACTCCAAAAATATTAATTTCCTAGTCTCTACAAATTTTTGTTATATGGAAGTAGTTGAATCCAAATTGGTGTGGATTTATGAACTGGATTATGAAGTAATTGAGGCTGAGATTGATCATTATGCAAAAGTGCTATTAGAAATCCCTAAGAACCCTAATGTAGAAGAAATTTCTATGACTGAAGCCTCTGGCAGTGCAACTGAAATAGGAAAGATATTGATTTCAAAGTGTGTGTACATGATTTAATTGAATTTTTAAATTTGAATATATATATATATATATATATATATATATATATATATATATTCACTTAAATTAATCACTTGGATGTTTGTAATTTACTAAAATTGATCAATAAAATCCTTATAATTGTCAAACAATTAATGGTATTAGAAGTCTACATCAAATCATGACAACGAGAGGTAGCAGGCCTTATGCAATTAATGTGAGAGAAAAAACATGTTTTTGTGTTGATTGCATTGAGGATAATGCAAACATCATTCAATGTGAGAATATTAGAGATGGGTATGTTTGACAATGGGAGATGAAACAATTAATATCAATGCATCCTTTTGAAGAAAATGACAATGTCGATGTCTACAATCCTCTATATTTAGCTAATTATGAACATGTATCTGATTTAGTTGTTACATGTATGTAAATTGATAAACTTAAAATTGATTTATATATTCTATGTAAGTAAGTTTCAAGCATGTTTTTATATAAATTTCTATGTTAAAAATATATTTATAACTTTTGTAAACTTTACATGGTGTGTATACAGGAGATATTTTTCTTGTTGTTGTAGATCCTGACAATGTGGAAGGTGTAGATTACTATCTACTAAGATGTACACACAACCAAAAAGCAAGCTGGTGGAATCGATGACAAATGGTGATGGACAAGAGTATACCATTGGATTAGTCGTTATTGAAGGCACACATTATCAACAAATAAAGATAGATAAAAATGGTATTATATTTGTTGATTATATGCCAGGACAAAAGGTTCTACATTATAGTCACTTAGTTATAGCAACAAAAAATAAAAACTTTAGGTAAAAGAGGATGTGCCGAACAAAATTGGAGGTTGCCTATTAAAGATCATGGAAATATTTTAGAGATAATTAAAGATAGAGAGGATCCATATTATATGTACTAGGAGCTTTAAATTATTTTTTGGATATATGTACATGTATGACTAGATATATATACACTCAATTTTTTTATAGATCTATCTATATCTATATTGATTAGACATGTGCCATGATTTAGAATGGTTTTTTTTCAAAGGTTTGGTCATTTATTTCCAATTTTATTTAAATTTGTTCCATGTGGAATTATTAATTTAGTTCAAGAATATTTGATTTGATAATTTACATTTAAAACTCCACTTAAATATGCTAGATCATACATATGCTTGATACAAAACCTAGTGACTTTAAAAATGTTTGAAATTTTTGCCTAAATTCCTTTAAATCATCAATTTCCAATTGTATTTTTATGTTGGACATGGAATTATTAAGTACACTCAAATCTTCAATTTCATTTGTTCAACTCCAATTATATTCTTAGAGATCATATATATGCAATTTACATAGCCTAGTGACTTTTAAAAAGTTCACATTTTGCCTAAATTCCATTAAATCATCTATTCCAATTGCATTTTTATGTTTGAAATGGAATTTTTAAGTTCACTTTCAAATATTTGATTTAATTTATTCAACTCCACTTATATGCTAGATCATATATGTAATTTACAAAACCTAGTGACTTTTAAAAAGTTCACATTTTGCCTAAATTCCTTTAAGTCATCTATTCCAATTGCATTTTTATGTTTGATGTGGAATTTTTAAGTTCACTTTCAAATCTTTGATTTCATTTGTTCAACTCCACTTATATGCTAGATCATATATGCAATTTACAAAACCTAGTGACTTTTAAAAAGTTCACATTTTGCCTAAATTCCTTTAAATCATCTATTCCAATTGCATTTTTATGTTTGACATGGAATTGTTAAGTTCAATTTCCAATCTTTGATTTCATTTGTTCAACTCCACTTATATGCTAGATCATATATGCAATTTACAAAACCTAGTGACTTTTAAAAAGTTCACATTTTTCCTAAATTCCTTTAAATCATCTATTCCAATTGTATTTTTTATGTTGGACATGGAATTCTTAAGTTCACTTTCAAATCTTTGATTTCATTTACATTCAACTCCACTTATATGCTAGATCATATATGAAATTTACAAAACCTAGTGACTCTTAAAAAGTTCACATTTTTCCTAAATTCCTTTAAATCATCTATTCCAATTGTATTTTTATGTTGGACATGGAATTCTTAAGCTCACTTTCAAATCTTTGATTTCATTTACATTCAACTCCACTTATATGCTAGATCATATATGAAATTTACAAAACCTAGTGACTTTTTAAAAGTTCACATTTTGCCTTTAATTCTTTTAAATCATCTATTCCAATTGCATTTTTATGTAGGACATGGAATTCTTAAGCTCACTTTCAAATATTCAATTTCATTTGTTCAACTCCACTTATATGTAGATCATATATGCAACTTACAAAACCTAGCGACTTTTAAAAAGTTCACATTTTGCCTAAATTCCTTTAAATCACCTAATTCCAATTGCATTTTTATTTTGGACATGAAATTCTTAAGTTCACTTGAATCTTTGATTTTATTAGTTCAAAAGTTCCTATTTGTCATCTATTTCCAATTTTGCATAAATTTATGTTCCATGGAATTCTTCAGTTTAAGAATCCTTCATTTCATTTGTTTAACTCCACTTATAGTGCATCATATGCAATACAAAACATCTAGTACAACTTTAAAAATTCATTTTGCCTAGAAATTCCTTAAATCATCTATTTCCAATTGCATAAATGTTCCATGGAATTCTCAAGTTCAATAATAGATTTGATTTCATATACATTCAACTCCACTTATAGCTCATCATCTAGATCACTTTCTTTGCATGCACTTGATCAAATTCATGTGCATTAGATTATATGGAATTCTTAAGTTCAAGAATAGATTTGATTTGATTTACATTCAACTGGACACTTATAGCTCATCATCTAGTTTGAATTATTTGCATGCACAATCAAATTCATGTGTATTAGATTATATGGAATTCTTAAGTTCATATAGCATCATATATGCAATTTACATTTAACCTAGAGTGACTTTAAAAATGAACATTTAGCTAAGAATTCCTTATCATCTATTTCCAATTGTATTTTTATGTTCCACTTAAATAACATTGAATATCTTAGGAATTGACCTAGAACTTACATATTTGCATTCAATTTTTTTCTATTTCTTAACCTATTTAAAGACAAATTCATTTCTATAATTAATTGTACATCCATCTTTTTAAATTTACAAAGAGCAACCATTAGATAGTCAAAAAAATTTATTTCTAAGGTTCAATGCTTACAATTAATCAAACCTGATGTTTTCAACATTAATCAAGATTGACTTTAAAGACACCTATAGAAAGATTCTGAGAAAGTATGAGGTTGTGGCTGGGCAGAAGGTTAATACTTCTAAATCCAGGATTTTCTTTTTACAAGATGGCTGCCTAGCAAGGCTTGAGATACAAAGGATTCTCAGGTATGAGATGGACTCCCTTCCAAGAAGGTATTTGGGTATGCCACTGTTCAATAACAGATCTTCTGAATGTGAATGGAACAATGTCACTAATAAAATTCAGATTTTTCTTTCCTCGTGGAAGGGGAAGTGGCTCTCTTTGGTTGGTAGGATCACTCTCATCAAGGCTTCTATGATGGCAGTCCCTGTCTACACCATGTCTGTTTTCCAAATAACCAACAAGGTAGCTAAATACATAGAAGAAGTGAAGAGAATATTCTTATGGAGGGGGGTTGAGGAACATTTTAAGTATAATTTGGCCAAATGGAAGGAGGTATGCAGGCCTATAAAGCAGGGTGGCCTTGGCATCGGGAGTTGTAAGGATATGAATGTTGCATTGGGTACTAAGCTGGTTTGGAGGCTTTACAATGAGAAAGACAAGCTATGGATCAAGATTTTACAAGCCAAGTATTTGCAAGGGGATGTCAACAATTTTTTTTCGTGCGAGTTGCCTAAAGGCTCTAGCATATGGAATTTCCTCAAGTCTTGCTCTCATATCTTATGCCTGGATATGATGTGGCAGCTCGACAAGAGAGATCAAACATGATTTTGGAGGGATAAATGGATTGAGGAAAAGGCTCTTTGTGAATACCAGCACTACGCTCCTCTGATGACACACTTTGAAGCGGCTGTGGGTGTACTTGTTTAGGACTACATTGTAGGGCTACCTCTTGCTAGAACATGGAAGCAACTTGATGCACCTGTGGTTGAGCTGAGGGTTGCTTGGGAAGAGATACAAAGGCATCTCTCCAAGTGGCCGGTGTTGGGAGATGTCAGGGATGATAGGAGGGTTTGGATTGGTCATGGTAGCAGTATGGTTACAGTCAAGCAAGCTTACCTTTTCTATTGTTCTAAAGATAATTTCAAAGGCAACGATAGGATTTGGAGAAAATATGGGGTTCCCAAGATGAATGCATTCCTTTGGATCACCTGGAAGCATCGCGCTTTGACATGGGAAAGGTTGCATTTGATGGGCAAGGCTGGTCCCTCCCACTGCATCATGTGCAAAAGGCATGAGGAAAGCGATGAACATATTTTTTTACATTGTGAGATGGCATGAAAGCTCTGGTGCAATTTTTGGTCCAAGTGGGGAGTTGAGTGGGTAATGCCAAAAAATGTTGCAGATCTTCTTGAGTCATGGTATTACAAGGTTGAGAGTCTGGGGCTGTAGTTGGTTTGGGAGGTCGCACCTACTGTCATTATTTGGTCTCTTTGGTTGGAAAGAAACCGTCAAATTTTTATAGAGGAGGAGTGTACCATGGATAGGTTGTGGGATAGGGTGGTTGGCATCATTGGTGAGTTGGGAGAAGTACATAAGTGTGACAATTGGATTCTCAAGGAGGAGGAGAAAGATTGGGCCAAAGCTTGGCCTTGCTTCTGATGGTTGGATTCTCCCCATGCCTCTTTGCAAGTGGGTGGTTTGGAGCTCAAATGGGTGAAGCTGGATAGGGGGTGGGTCAAGTTCAATTTTGATGGGGCAGCCAAAAACAATCCAGGCATTGCTGGAGGTGGTGGTGCATTCAAAGATTCTCTGGGTAGGCCTCTATTAATATATGCGATAAACTTTGGCATTGATACCAACAATATGGTTGAAGCTAGAGCCATGCTTTGGGGTTTGATGATTGCTAGGGAGAAAGGTTGGAAGAAGCTTTGGATTGAGGGTGATTCCAATCTTGTTATAGGGGCCTTGAAGTGTAGTAACATCAATAACTGGCGTTTGGAGGTGTTCATTGATGCAACAAAAAGTTTGATTGGAGATCTGGAAGGAGTCAAGTTATCGCACATAGGCAGAGCTGGTAACATGGTTACTGATTGGGTTGATAATGTTGGTGCCTGTCTTAGCACTTATGGGGGTAGGTTTTCAAAGGAATGGAGCGAATGTCTCCCTTTTGATGTCAAGTTGTTGGTTGCACGAGACCAGATGGATTAGCTTCTGTGTCCTGCAGCTGGGGTACCTATATGCATGATTTTTTATTCTTTTGAGTTCCTGATCCCTTAAAATCAGGTTTATACCATAAAAAAAAAAGATTGAATTTAAAGAAAAAATTAATGTGTAACTCTAATTTTGATCAAGAACATATTTAAGGAAAAAAATTAAGGTACAAACTTGCTAAATAAACAAAACCATAATAATGCACAATGTAAATAGATGTAACAAGTGTTCAAACCATAGTAATGTGTATAATATACATGTTCAAACCATAATAATGTATGAATATGATGTAAATTTAAAAAGTGTATACCATAAAACATAAATGTACATGTAATGTGATGTAAATCATAAAAATTGTCTCCAGCATAATAATCTGATCTCAAACCATAATACTGTAAAACACGTAAAACAACTCAAATAGAGGGATATCTAGTATGAATAGAATCATCTGATCTCTACCCTGATCTCTCCCTCGATCCATGTCTTGATCTCAACTGTTGTGATCCATCTCTTGATCCAAGCTGTCTGGATCCCTGCCCTGATCCAAGCTGTCCCGATCCCTGTCTTGTGCCTCATCCCAAGCCTTGCACAAGTTCAAGTACACATGTAATTTATTTTAATACATGTATGTGTACATATATGTAAAATTATCTAAAACTTACAATGTACAAGTTCAATGTGTTCAAAATTACATCAAGTAATTTAGATTTTTATTCTTTAAATGTACCTCAACTGTATAATGCATGGGATCCTAATCATGCTCCAAATTTCTAAACTCTGACAAATCACCATACTACTTCAAAAAAATTCAAATACACGATTTCAATCGGGAGTTAAAGAACTAGACTTTAAAATAAATTTTATTTAAAATATATGTATGTACATAAATTTGTAGAACATAATTTATATATATATATATTATTCAAGTACACATCATGCGTCCTCAACCACTCTACCAATCCCACTAATATCACAAGAATACAAAGACACCACATGGGGATTTGTAGCTGGTACAATATCAGTGCCAAAAGAAGTTGACTATATGTGCCATGGACAATATCAGGTGCCCTAATAATCTTAATATGATTTGGAACATGTTGAGTTCACCTGGAAAAGCTACAAGATCAATAGAAACATGATGCACTACATGGGATCATGTAGGATACTGTGGAATATCCTGTGAAGTTGCCACCTCGTGGCTTGTATGTGTACCAGGATATCACTGTCTAATAAAGACCTATACATGGTCAAGAGGGATCCCATGGTCCTCACTGATGACCTAGTAAGCTGCTAGTAAATCCAAAATAAAGATTACATATATTATGCAGAGTTGTGTCACTCATATGGTTGACATATGAAGGAGTAGGTAGATCGACACAAATAAATGGATCATAAAATGTAGATGAAGCCTCAGTGGTAGGAAGGCTAATCCATGACCGTAATAAGTATCTACAAAATTGATTAGATGACATTTGATCGATCTATGTCGTAATAGTGGTAATACAATAAAAAAATTTGGGATCTAGTGGAGCATGCTGCTGATTCCCTTGCTGTTGCCAATTCCAAATGTTTTGGTAGAACCAAAAGGTTTGGGCCAACTAATTCCCTCTTTTTCACGGGTGGTGGAAAATCTCAACATCTAAACTCAAGTTTGTCAGAAAAATGACCTTTACCTTGGCCAACATGCTCAGGATAAGATGTGTAGTCCACATCTATCTATAAATGAAACTTTGCATATAACTATTTGAAAAAATATAGTGGCAGCTCATCATTGTGAGGCCATCTATGATAAGTTACCAACCATCTAAAATATATGAATGGTGCAACAAGCTTATCTACACACCTCATCACCATATATCCTTTAATTCTTATTTTTCCTCTATAAACAGGGAACATGGTAAACACATTTTCTTGTGAAACTAATTTGCCAACATCTCTCCATTTCTCTATGCCAGTAACACTCCTAGAAAGAGACGAATAAAACTGCTCAATGTTGATATCATCATAAGGATTGAATGATCAAATTGTCCCAATCATTCATAAAACTTGGTCTCTAATATTGACTAATCTATCTTGATTAGCCAAATTAGGGGAGCTACAAATTGTTTGCTCTAAACATCTTAGTGCATTTTCTAATCTACTAATACTCTCCTGAAATAAATTTGATCTAACTTGAGCATGTTGTTCAGAATGAGGAGAATGGTGAGATCCCTCATCAACCATGATATATATATATGTATATAAATAAAAAGATATGCATATCATTAAAACAAAATATATGATGTTAATTTTTTTATTATCTAATGAGATAGAAAGTTATAGATCTATGAAATATAACCTTCTACAATTTCGATCAACATAAGAAATGACAACTCCAAAGTATGTACATATATGTGTATATATGTACATATATGTTTCAATATGTATATATGTATATATGTGTATATATACATATATGTATAAATGTGTACATGTACATGTACATGTGTGTGTATGTGTATGTATACATATGTGTATATATGTATGTATGTATGTATATATGTAAATACATGTATGACATATGTATATATGTATATGTGTATGCATGTATAAATATATGTATGTACATGTACATATACATACATACATACATACATACATACATACATACACATGTATGCATACATGTACATATACATATACATACATACATACACATATGTATGTACATGTACACATATACACACATACACATATATTAAACATACATACATATACATACATGTACATTTATATATAAATACATACATACACATATGCATATGTACATACATATACATATATGTACATGTAACTACATACATGTACATATATACATATGTATTTATATATATATACATACATGGACACATATATGCATACATACATACACACGTACACATATATGCATACATGTACATACACACATACACATATGCATACATACATACACACGTACACATATATACATACATACATACATATACATATACATATGTATATGTACATATATAATACATATATACATATATATGCATACATATATACACACATGTACACATGTATACATACATGTACATACATATACATATGTATATGCGTGCTATAAAAGATGTGAGTAATATTGAGTAATCAAAACACACAATCAATGAAATTTATTACATTAGAGAATTGAATCACAAAATTTATCAAATTCAAAAACACAATCAATCCCTAAAGCCATTTCATTGTTTCCTATCTCTAAGGATTCTTTTGAATCATAATGGCTCTCAGATCTTATTTGCACTATGACTTGTAGAATGGCAACCTAGAGAATGGATGCTGTAAAAATGCAAGAATCCTAGTTCCTTCATGATTTTATAAACTATGTGATTTGCCATGATGCTATGATAAAGATGTTGATGTGATAGAAATGAAGATTATGCTATGACATGCAAATGTTGTGATATGAATACTACAAGGAAAGCTATTATGATAACTAAAGTGCATCTACTAAACTAAGCCATGATTTTAAACTAATATGATATACCAATTCTAAATGCTAAATGCTTCAAACTCTAAATGCTCTAAATTCTCTCAAAATGCTCACAAAGGATTTTTGCAAAGTAAGTTTGCTCCAAGATGTGTTATCAAAAGCTGGAGGATGATGCTGTATTTATAGGATTTCCAAGGCATATTGTGATGTGGCAGGATTCAACGGTCAAGATTATGATCTAGAGAAATCGACGATGGAGGATGAAGAAGTTAGAGAGAATCATGGAGATGGTTCCCTTTAATAGAACACTTTACCAAGTGTTAAAGAGAATTAAGTGGAGGAAGAAGCCATGTGTCTCCAATCTTGTTAGGAGTTTATTGATGGAAACTCCCATTTTACAGATTAGAAATATTTAAATTCATGTGACACATGTTGAGGTGGTAGATGAGGTGGAAGGAGGTTAGAAGAATATGTAGAAATGTGACAAAATTGAATTAAAAATTCAATTTTAATGAGAGGGAATTAATCAAATAAAACAAATTAGTTGAGATTTGTCTATTTAATTAAATCATGAAGAAAATGATTTTGAGAAGAATTTAAGAAAGTGAACTATATAAATAAATTTTTTAATTTATTTATAAGTAGACGAATTAAGAAGGTTTATTAATTAAATACCTTGTATTTAATTAATCGATTATCTTGACCGATTTAGGTGTATACATACATACATACATACATACATACATACATACATACACAAATGTACACACATACACACATGTAAGATTAAGATTAGGGTTATTTATTTATAGTTAGGTTAGGTAAGGGTTACGATTTAATTAGGGTTTAATTAAGGTTCAACGATGGTTAGAGATCAATCAAGGTCGAGTAAGATTGAAATAAGGTTAGAGTTAATTTTAGGGTTAAGGTTAAAGTTCAAATAGGGTTAGATGAATGGGACAAGGGGTAGATTTTATCTTATCATTTGTGCACTCATTGAATATGAAAATTTGCTACATAATATAGGTAGTAAGAAATTTCTACTACCACAGTCTATTTTTCTCTCTTGGGAGGGTTTGTAGGATAAATATATAGTGTTCTTAATTCTTCTCTCTTGCTCTCTTTCTGTTATTTAATTTTTAATCAAGTACCATAGTACAATTTCTTATTTCATAAATTCTACAAGCTTAGGCTTGAGAAATTAAGAATAATTTTTTTTTGTACTTATAGCAACATTGCTACATTAGTGCAATGACTGTATATGCATATTCTTTGAATCTACACTCAGCTCTAAAGGTTGTCTTTCACTATCTAGTTGAGCACTGATCATCTAGATTTGAACATACATAGTCAATTAATCAAATATACAGTTGGCTTTGTTTGTTTTTAACAACAATTATAACAGTTTTTTTATGTTTTATTTTGGGCTTCTTTAAGAATCCTTCAATTCTTACCTGCTAATGGTATATTTTGCAGATACATACCTCAAGAATGACCTTAGTAGATGATTTTAATCTAGAAGAATTTGTAATGACTAAGGATGAGTTTTCTGGAGCAGATATAAAATAGAAATGCTAACTCATATTGAAATGTTAGAAAATTTAGTGATCGTCTTGAATATGACTTGAATTTAATGAGAGGTTTGAAGTTTTTTGCTTGACCTTAGCAAATAATCTTAATCTAGAAGAATTTGTAATGATTAAGGATGAGTTTTTTGGAGCAAATATAAAACAAAAATGCCAACTCATATTGAAATGTTAGCATTTAGTGATTGCCTCATATGACTTGAATTTAATGAGGGGTTTGAAGTTTACTTGAGCTTAGCAGATGATGTTAATCTAGAAGAATTTGTAATGACTAAGGATGTGTTTTATATAGATATAAAACAAAAATGCCAACACATATTGAAATGTTAGCATTTAGTGATTGTCTCATATGACTTGAATTTAATGAGGGGTTTGAAGTTTTTTGCTTCCATTAGTGGGGCAGATGTGTTAGTTTGCATTTTATTGTAAAATCTCAAGGTTGAATAGTCTACCTGGACATTATTATATTTGTATGTTCCATCTCTAGCTTGGCTCTAATGTTAGACTATACTTATCCATTTATGAAGAGAATGGTGAATGCCATATTGGGGAGTTGAAGATGCCTAGCAAATCATATGCTGGTGACTTTGTTCAAGGGCCATTCCTATGAGTGTGCTTAAAGAGACTTTTGGAGGTTATGTATGTTTATTGGCCATGCAGTGTTGTATCTGGGCTGTACCTAGAGTTGGCTTTTGTTTTGATCCAATTTTAATGTTCTTTCATTTTAGGGTTCTTTCATTTTAGATTTGTTGTGAGAAATTTCATTCAAAGGGTTTATATCACCTGAAATTGAAAACCTCAAATTTGCAGTTTGTCATTTAAACCCTTTTGGAGGTTATGTATATTTATTGGCAATGAAGTGTTGTATCTAGGCTGTACCTAGAGTTGGATTTTGTTTTGAGCCAATTTTAATGTTCTTTCATTTTAGATTTGTTGTGAGAAAGTTTCCATTCAAAGGGTTTATATCACTCAAAACTGAAAACCCCAAATTTGTAGTTCACCATTCAAGGGTTTATACAATTTACCACATTTCAACTATTCAAGCCAAAAATAAATTGTACTATCACTTGGTGGCAAGGGTTTCATATTGTAAAACATGTATTAAAAACATCAATGCCATTCACAAGTTTATAGTTTTCCATTCACCTATTCAAGCCAAAAACAAAATACACACTGCCATTTTCACATATTATTGCCAAAGACAAAAAATTCACATTGCTATTCAAACTACGAAACATTTGTTTCAAACAAATTACAAACACCCATATGGCCACTTCTATGTGCCTATAAAAAACCACCAACTGTCTCAATAAAGCCTTTCGGCTCAAAAAAATTCACATAAACCACAAACTCCCACACATAACCGCCAAGACCACAAAATAAAAGAGTCGTAGAAGAGGAGGAGAAGAGAATAAAACTTGGGGTGTTGATTTATATTTATCAATGCTTGAAAACCCTACCTCGATCAACGTCCTCTCGTCCAAAACAATTTTTTCCAAACATGCAAAATGGTCAGGCCCTCTTTTTTTATTCTATTACTCATAGTGTCAGCTGATATGTATTCAACCAATAGAGTTATGGTTGAAACTCTACTGGGTGAAAAGGTGTCGCCACGTCAACACCATGTCACTACCGAGTGGTTTCGACTGAGATTCGCTTGGTTGAATGCCTTCCGGTTAGAAACAGTTCAATTGAAACTATTTATTTGGCTAAAAGTGTGACACACTATTGTGCTTTTACTCGTATCTAATAATTGTTAGTATCTTTTCATTAGCCAAACTAGTCAAATCATTTGTAAATAAATAATATTTCATATGAGAATTATTATCATACTCCTAATTTTTCTCATTATGAGAATCATAGTAGACTTTATTCACATTGGTTTGGACCATGTTAGGGTTTAAACCAACAGTCCTTCACAATGGAAGATTAAGATCTTGAGTAGCTCTAGGTATAATAATATATGTTTTACATAAAGCTCAAAAGCACACTTTTAAATTAAAATAATTGGAATATTAGAGGTGCATCATATATAAAAGTTAACCCTAATGTGATAGGTCTAAGAGTGGGTAGGTTGGGTGGAAAAATAGCATAATAAAGTTCACAAACGTTGATAGAAAAAAGATATAGCAATGTGAAAGTAATTAAGCATATGGAAAATAAAGAGTTTTAGATTTAAAAATGAGATGTAAATATCATAAAGTGGAGATCTAAAAAACACTAATAGGATAGGGCACCATATTAAGAATAATAGGTCATGTAGGATTGAATAGAATCGTTGATTTAACATATAAAGGAAAAATAGGATTTTCCTAAGTTAATCTAGGATAACTAAGCGAATAGGATCAATCAAGAAAAAATTATCCTAGATCAAAATAATTATAGATGATAATGATAAAGTGAGCAATTATAACAACTAAATTTGGAAAGAAAGTGTAGAGTGTGATATTTAGCCCTATAATACAAAAATGTTTGCCAAAAATAAAGATTTTATAATCTAGCCTTTATTAGCTTAGGAAATGATCTCTTTTTTAATGAATGACTTAGATTTTATGCTCTATCAAAGGTTAGGTTCACAATTCTAGTTCAAGTTACTAGTCACAAATTTGTGGTCTCAATCTAGAAGCAACCCTATTTAATGCAAAACTCTACTATATTGCTCATTAAAATAGTTTGTTTATGCTATGCTAATTTTTAGTATTTGAGGGCTAGTGGAATTTTAAAACACCTTGGAAGATTTGCAATTTTATCATAAGGAGACAAGTTATCCTAGGTTAATCCTATAAATATGTGCACAAATTTAAATAAAACAAATAAGGGACCTAGAATGATAAATTCAAATTATTTACTCATTTTAAAGTGCCAAATAAATGGTAATATTATTGATTGCTTCTTTAATGCTCAAGAATGAAAGGATTCCAGATTATTTATTGATTGATTCCTTGATGATTCAAATAAATGGATTAAATATCTTTAAATACTAGTACAAATAACCACATTATTCCAAACATGTACTATTTAGCTCAATGTGAGAAAATAAAGGGGGCTAGTCAACTATATATTAAATTTAAATTTTAGAAAGGAAAGGGTAAATTTTGTGACCACATAAATAATCCTAGTTAGATAAATGGTTAGATCTAAGTGGCTAAAAGGTGAATGTTTCATAGTATGTATGTAAGGTTAAGATAGGTGCTAATTGCAAAGGAATATGTGTGTATATAGATGGGTAAAGTACTAAAGGAATGGACCCATATTTTCATAATATTGGAAGGAAGCCAAATAAAACATAATTTATTCTTGCACTAATCTTGAGAGGATAAAACTATAAATAGGTTATGGTCCAAATTTTTTCAAAAAGATACATCACACATAAAATACAATTGATAAATTATATACCTTGGAAAAAAACTTTGAAGAAAAATCTTAATAACAAAGGAGCCTCAATTTACTATTTCATAATCAACATGCTTACAATACAACTAGAGCATCTAACTCTCTACCCAAGAACCAACTATGTATGGAGAAATTCTAGAAAAATAATCCCTTACAAAATATAAGTGTTAAATATCTCCATCTAAGCATCTAATTATAGATCAAAACCAAACTAAAACCATAAGTGTTTTTCCAAAACCATGACCCAAAAACCATGGGTAAATATGGTACTCTAACCCAAATTCTAATTCCAAAGAAGATATGGGTCAAATATTCCAATATAGAATCCAAATCACCATGCAATACCCAACCACAAAAATGGAATGCTCCATCTTAGACACATTATTCTTTTAGCAAGATGATCTATGATGTGACATTCTTGCACATTATAATTTGGTCAAAATTCTTCGTGAATTTTCAACTCCAACATGTAACTCCTTATATTCTCTTATATGTGTCATATAAATTCTTCCATCTTATAATGTCATAGATAATATCACACATCTTACATGATATTAAATATTTTGACATTGCATCACAATACAAATTACACATGACATAAAGTGTCACATTGAGTGGGACACCCTTGTCCATAAGTGAATATTTCATAATACAAAATAATAAGTAATCAAAATTAGGATTCACAAGGCATATGACACTTTATCCTAACATCCTATACTTGTATTCAAATCTAAATTGTATACTAAGCACAAAAATGGCCATAGAATTGCTACACCATTTAAACTTCTCTATGCTCATTTAATTCATTAAATAATCTACAAAATTCACTAAAGTATCCAACTTAACAAGTATAACTCCCCCAACCTCCAGAAAGTCATGAAAAATGGTTCTACACATCAATATGATTTGTCTATATGAGAGACATAAGGTTCTTTACTAATATGGTTGTTCTCTAATTGTCATAGTTAATCCTCATTGCTCCTTGATTCTCCCAACATATAAAAACAACTTATTAAACTATATTACCTTTTTATAAACATGATTAGTTATCACATACTTTAACTTTTTAATAGAAAGAGTGACCAAAACCTATATCTTACTCTTCCAATTGATAATATCACTAAACAAGCTAAACATGTAGCCACTAGTAGACATGTCTATATTTCCTACCTAATTTGAGTCTACAAATCCATATACATCCACCAACATATTATGTAACTTCCTTGTTGTTGAAGTTCATTCCATTGAAGATAGTGTCTTGGAAGACATGGTTGCCAAAAATAATGTTTCTAAAGGTAGGGCTACTAAAAATCCTTGATAGAAAAGAGAGTAAATTGAATTACCACAAAGATATTTTAAAACTACCTTCACTACAACCTAGCGATCCTTTCCAATATTAGCCATACATTAGCTCAAGAATCTCACTACTTGGATGATGTCTAGTATGGTGTAGATCATATCATATATGAGGCTCCCAATTGCACTTACGTAAGGTGCATGACTTATATCCTCAAAATTTGTAAGGGTAGAAGGACACTACTCATTGATTTTTTTTTGTTCCCACAAAATTAGGAATGTTCGCTGGTTTGTAATTTTCCTTGTTGAAATATTAAAAAATAAACTCACCATATTTTCTTTTAATTAACCAAAGTTTACTATTATATTTAGCCCTTCTAATATCCACAACTAAGATAAAACTAGCAACTCCTAAAATTATTCATATGAAATTTTAATGAAAGATAATATTTCAAATCCTTACTTCTACCAATTAACATGTCATCCACACACAAGATGATAACAATAAACTAGTCACCATTCTAATTATAATAAATATAATTATGTAATTTGGATCTAATAAATTTCAACCTCAAAGCATATGAATCAAATTCAAGTACCACATTCTAGGAGACCAATTGAGACCTTAAAGATACTTCTTTAAGTTATAAACTAAATTCTCCTTACCCTTAACCATGTAGTTCTTTGACTATGCAATATATATTCCTCTAGATATACATGCAATAATGTTGGCTTCATGTACATCCAAACCTCCTAACGGAACCCTAATCTAATGTGTCTGATTTTTTCTTTTCTCTACTCTAAAGGTTGTACATTTGACCCTATCTCACACTTTGTTGATAACCAATTTGAGAAATTTTAAATGAGTTCCCTAAGTTTTAAATGGTGCAAAGTGTAATAAGAAGCCTAAGTCTAGGCTTTATCTATTGTTTTCCTTGATATTCATGTTTTTTTAATGTTTCAAGATTTCAAAGACATCCATACTTGTATGCCTTTCATATCAATCCCAAAACCCCACCTCAAACCCTTAAGAAAGTTTCCTATATTTTTTCAAGGTTTTGGGGTTCCTTGTGCTAATGTCCCATGTATTGGAGGGTGGAGAAGTCTAATATGCCTTGGGGTAGCCTATTATCTAAGTGATGTATTTTTGGGTGATCATGGTTTTGGGTTCCTCCGCACCTTGGTAGTTGCTTCCTTGTCTCCTTGATCCTTGTGTCTTGAATCCATTGCTCTCACAAAATATTCTAAGTGTGTCAAAATTTAAAGGCATTCCTTGCTCCCATCCCATGTCCGATGTTAGAAGGAGATTAGTTATACAAGTAAGTGTATGTTTATTCGATGGAGTACTAGAGTTCTTCATGTTTGTATCCCTGATATCGAGGAGCCACCAAGTCTGATGCTTTGGAGGATGTAAATACTCATGAAACTTTCTATATGAATGAAATGTGATTTTGATACATGAAATATGATGTTATAAAAGGAAAAAAATCAACAATTAACAAAAAAATTCTTTAAAATATAAGAACAAACAATTACATGAAAACTAAAACACACACAACACTACTGACACTACAAATGCACCAAAATAACCAAAAACTTCTACAACTTATATATATGATGTAAATCTGAATTTTACATGATAATGAACTGTTATAATAGAAAAAATAATAATAGTAACAAAAATAGAAAATTATGAAATAACAACTTCAAATCTACTGCAAAAAACAATCATACACACTAGGGATTCCACCTTAACACAACCAAAAAAAATTCCATTGAAAAGATGAATAATTCAGCTCATGGAATGATTATGAAAAATGGAATAAAAGACAAAAAAAACTCTACATAGATGTTGGTGTAAATACAATCATTAGATAAGTAGTTTAGTTTTCATCACCTTCTAGTTTGACCTATTCATATTTGCTTAAGTTTACTTAGGCTATTCTGGAGTTTTGTCTCACCTCATGTGGTTGAGACAAGTGTCCTCACTTTGTGAGACACCTCTTGCATGGTCACTTTCCATTCATAAGAACACTTGTCATGTGAGTTAAGAAGTGTTCTATTATTGAAGGGTTAGTTAGTCATTATGTTCAAATTGACTACCTTCACCACCTTTCATATATAAGCAATGTTACTATGTACATTCATTTCAACTCTTTTATTGTTCTCTTGATAATATCAATTAGGCTCATTGTGTGCAAGTTTTTTTGTGGAAGTTTTCAGTTTTTGCTTTATGATCTTGAAAATAATAACAATAGAAGCAACAACACCCACATCAAGCGAGAAACACTTTTGCAAACCTAAACTTGCACACAATCACACTACACTAAAAGTAGTTGACTACATCATTCTTTGAAGCATTGTTGCACTCCCTAGATGATAATGCCCTCTTGAATCAAAGGGTTTTCATCCTCTAAATCTTGTAACTTATGGGGCTTTCCCACAAGCCACAATCCTTAATGGGATTTGGTCAACATAAGATATTGTAGAATATAAGTGCTCATACAATAAAATTGAATAGTTGAAATGATCAAAATATACCATCTATAGAAGTTTTTTTGTCTTATATAAAAGTTGGGGCACAAATCCCAACATCACAATAGGCCAAAATAAATATTATTTAAAAATATTTTCAAATATTCCCTCTCAAAATAGGTCTCATAAAGAATTGGCATAATTGTTGCAAGATTCCCAGCTAAAAATAGACAATAACTTCCCTTATGAAAACCTGCCATAAAATCTGTCATAATTGTCATAGAATCTTCTAAAATTAGGTGCAAAATTATCTTGGAAGTTACTGATTGTACCATAAGAAACTCCATACTCCATTTTGGGTTGCCAACATAAATTAATAATAAAATATATTTAATATTCAATTTGATCCCAATTAATAATCTTTGAAAATATAAATTATCATGGGTCCACGAAGTAAATATTAAATAAATTAATTTATTAACTCTTGGATTTGTCCATAGAAAATATTGGAATGCGTTTTTTTCCCATGAAATTAAATTAATTAAAATTGGGATAGACAAAGGATGCCTGATGAGGGATCTCCAATGGAAGAAGTTCAATGACAAAGATCTTTCAAGTGTTTTGTCAGGGTGTTAGGGTGGTAAGTCATCACCTCCCCTCTTATTTTTTATTAGACAAAGTATGATGTTCTTTGGGGTACCATCTTCCCTGATCACTTGCTATGTTGGTCAAGGGAGGCCTGCTGGCTTGACAAAGGATGACACTATATGACGTGTTTTGGAAAATATTTAATGTGGTTCCAAAACTTAGTGGATTTCCCAACAAGGTTGATGCTCCCAACATAAGTCTAAGTCCTAATAGGGTTCCCAATGAGGAGTGAGTTTATGAGTTTCATATTAAACCCTGAATACTAACATTGTTGAAAAGTTCCTTTTGGGTGGTGAATCTTTGACAATGTCATGTCCCCGAAATAGCAGAACTATAAAGACCAAGTGTTAAAATACAAATAAATTAATAAATAAAATAAATAGCAATATTAATATTAAAATATAAAATAAATGTGTATCATATCAATATAAAAATATGAAATAACAAGTATAATAATAATATATAGGCAAATTGTTGTTATTACATTCTATTATTAAATAACTTAATATCAAAAATAATAATAAATAAATATTATAATCATTACACATCAAAGATTGTAATACATTAGAATAAAATAATAATAAGATATTAACAAATTGTTTTATTATTATACTTTAATGTTAAAATATGTTCAATAAAACATCAAAATAAAATAATAAAATAAATAGAAATCTGAAATATCATAATTATAGTAATAATATATTATTTTAAAAATAGATATTATTGTGATAATAAAGGCAGCAATTAAATCTAACAAAGGGATGTATTTTATGAAAAGTCACCTCTTTCACCAAACAATACATTCCCCCCATGAGTCACCTACCTTGAATGGTATAAATAGAAGGAAGGAAAATAAGGAAGGGGGAGGAAACATGGAGAAATACAATCTGCAAATTAGAACAGCAACAACAATGATTGTTATGCATTGGAATATAGTCATTTATATATATATATATATATATATATATAATTTAATAGGCATGCAAGTATATATGCATAGATATAGATAAAGTTTATAATGAATAATATGCAATGAATAAAGAATATATATAAATAAGGAAAGAATAATTATATAAACATATATATATGAATACTAATGATGATACTTATAAGTAATGATGACTCTTTAATATAAACATAAGTAGATTATGTATATTTATGAATTGTCCTCATCATATGATCAATTTAGTATAAGGTTGAAGGATGCGAGTAAGGAAACAAGGAGAGATATAGCAACTTAGGTGATGTACTCACTTAGCAATAATATTTAGCATATTTTGAATATAAGAAATAGATATTTCTAATTTGATTATTGGTGTAATGCTTTCTTTAGTATTATCATGATGATAATGATGCTGATATTAACTTAAAAGAATTAGTAGTAAATGCAAATGTATTTGATTGCTAAAAGATTGTCTTCTCTGTGTTTGTAAGCCTACTAGGGTGGAGGGGCTTGAGATAGGTGGTGCCTAAAACCCCCACTTAACAATCGGCTGAGGCCATGGAGGGGTGGGGGTCCCACTTAACAATCCGCTGCGGCCATGGAGGGGTGGTAGGCTCAGAACCCCTTATAAGCTCCGCTGGCTTCCCCCAGTAGGTTGAGTGTCTTTTGAGGTGATGGCACATGTAGAGAAAGCAGGTACAAGTGTTTCCTCTAAGCACACCACTCCGAGACGTTCATATCGCTCAGGGCCAAGGGGTGGGTTGTCCTGATAGGACGCTTGTGCTCTTGGGCTTAGATGGATAGTTTTGGGCGGCTCTACCCATGCCACTCCTCATGTGTCTTTATTATTGATTTGTGATTATATTTATATTTGGATATCTAGATATTAATGCTAATGAATATATGTACATGTGGAAATATGAAATGCAGACTTCAATCCAAGATTACTTAGTCAAAGAGAACATTCATTTGAAAAAGAAGAAACCCTAAATATGATCAACAAGCGAATTCTATGGAAAAGTCGGGTAAGGGACATTATAGACAACTTAGAGATGCTAAGAGAGTGCTTGAGTTGGTTCATAGAATTAGTGATTTTTTCAATATGAAGACATAAGGAAGAAAATAAGTCATCAAAGATTTCTAAGACACTAGGAACTAGGAACCTTCACCAAGGTCTTGAGTTCTTGATATATCTCTAATATATGTTGTAAAGATAGTTTTAATGTGGTAGCACTTTGGTTTGGTTCCTAAACTTCATGGAGTCCCTGCTAGACCGATGGAGGCTGACAAAGATGAAAAAGAGCTAAATTAGTAGTTTTTAGCATTAGTTCTCAAACCACCTCTTGAGCTTGATATGGATCGAATTCTTGGCTACAACATTGATAACTATTCATAGGAAAATAAAGTGAAGTGGATGAATGTGATAAACCTAATTCTCAAAGGAAAGTATTTTCAAAGGAAGCTCATATAGTTTCAAATATATTTTAAAAGGTATTTTGAGTGCCAAATGTGATGGCACTATTGTTATTTGTTTATCTACCTATTGTATTTACTCACCCACCTACTCTCCCACCATCTGTTGACCGCTATTAATAACCAAGAGTGTTTTAGATGAAAAGGAAGGTGTCGCTCATATTTTACATGTACTCAAGGACGTGATTTATTCTGATTTAAGGTACACAAATGATGAAAAACATGGGGCGGAGGTATGAGTATCTCCTACAGTTGTTGAAATCACATATTTTTCAACATTCCCTTGCAAGATTACATGTTTCCCACTTTGGTATGACTTGTAGTGTGGTATATACACCTTCATTTTCATTATATAAAAAGAGGATGACATTGAGTTAGAGAGGATCGTATCAAAGAGAAAGACTTACATAACAAGACCCTATAGTTCATAGTTTCCATATCTGGCTATTGTATTTTGTTACTATAATGATTTGGGTTCATCCCAAATTTATAATAAGAATTTATAACCTTTGTATATTGAATGATTAATGTTAGAATCAAACTTAGTTGAGTGCCTACATATGTATGGTGTGCATTTTTGGATGTGTTTTATTTAGTTGGCTAGCCAAATGATTGTAAAATCCTTGTAAGACTTTTGCGAGGTATCTTCTCAAAATAATGAATGAAATTTATGGATATCTTCATGGATAAATAAGTAGAATCATTTAATATTTTGCAACTACCCATGGATTTTTTGAATGTGCATGTAGAGCCTAGCTTGCTTGTGCATTTTGAAAGACAATTTTTTGTGATATCTTGGTTAAGGTATCACCTTGGTTTCAATTATTGCATGTTTTGTATGAATCATAGACTCTATTTCTTAACTAGATAAAAACATCAGTGTTGGTGTAATTAGGTGTTTTACCTATCTAGGTCTTATTTACATGTTAAGTTCACTTAGGTCATAGGAGGGAATCTTTCTAGATAGTGTTAGCTATCACTAGATCTTATCTTATATTTTAAAATTTAATGCTTGTGTCCTAGGTCATTTAATATTTGTTGAGGTAGGTGTCTCATTGTATAGGATTACGCCACATGTCATGATCTTGTCTAATCCTATCTCACAACTTGCCTTTATAAGAAAGGAATCATATGTACACCATATATATTCAATCTAGCAATCTTGCATCCATAATCATAACATGATATTTGTGCCATTTCTCTCTTGTGGAAGTTATTGTTGTCTTGCAGGTGATCCTGGGGTGTTGAGGAGTTCATCATTAAATCCTACATGGCATCAAAGCTTCAGTGCTGTAGAATTCTTCCCAAATTTGAGGGACCAATCTTGGCTTGAAGATTTTTTTGGGTGTAATTGGAGGTTTCAAGGACCTCACCATTGAATTTAGGACGTTAGTGAAAGTCAGGTTTTTCTTTCATTTCATCAAATTTTGATATATTTTGTCAGATCTACAAGGGTTTCAAGTTTGGAAAAGTTACCAAATCCAATAGGTAGCTAAATTTTTGGAGCACTTTGGGCCAAATTTGATCCTGTCATTATGTTCAAAAGGCCCAAAAGGCTAATGATTGATTGTCAAATCACCAAAATCCGAGCACTTCACTCGCGGCCCTTAGAAAAAAACTCACCCCTTAGCGTCGTACAATAGACTATACAATTCATACGGTTGTATGAAAGAAAAAGTGCAAATAGTATGGTGCAGGTCGAGGGTAAATAATCATAGGGAAGGTGAATTTTTTTATTAAAAACTTCTATTTTTTCCATATAATTTTTCAAAATTAAATTAAAAAAATGAAAAATACTCTACGAAATTACATAGTACCTGCAACATTGAAGGGTACCGCAAGTAGGCGGTACCAAGGGCACTATAGACATTGCCACATGGGAGATCCAGTGTAGGCCATGGAATTATATAGAAAAAATGGAAAAAAACTCTACGAAATTGTAGAGTACTTGCAACATTGAAGGGTATTGCGAGTAGGTGGTACCATGGGCATTGTAGACACTGCCACGTGGCAGAGCTGATGCAAACCATGTAGGCCTTGTAGCCCCACTAGAAACTAACCCCACATTCCACTAACCATCAGAAACAAATTGAATATTCCTTCCAGTTCTCAACATATTCCATCACTCTACCATTTGAAGAATATTCATGAGCATATTTTGTTGGAGGGAATATTATTTTTGGAGGGGCATATTCCACCTACGATGACCTACAAGCCATCCACTTTAACTTTGTGGATTGTTGATGTTAGCATTGCATCATTAGTGACATCATCATCCATTTATATTTTTGGCCCCCCTCTTCATTGGAGTTTTTGATTTTGCAAGCAAACTTTGGAGGGTCATAACTTGGTCATATAGACTCTGTTTCTCAAGGATTTTTTTTATTTGGGGTAGAATTTCATGCTCTTTGTATTGGTGCAATTGGTTTTTGATTTTGATCCCCGATTTTTCTAGAAATTCTAGATTCTCATAGATGTTGCTGAGTCATTCTCGTTTTGGGAACTTTCGAGGCTCCATTCTTGCTCTTAGAGTAACATTTTTGGGTGATTTTTTTTGAGAGAGATTTTTTTTTTGTGTACTTTCCAATGTTGTGCTTAGATTCATCTCCTATTGTGTAAAAAATTTACTTTGATCTTGTGGCCAAATTTGGCGTCTGTAAGCACTAAGATCAAGTCCACTTTTCTATTTTTGGAAATTGGCACTTGTAATCATACTAAGTATAAAGTGCCACAATCATATATTTCTGGGGGGGTTCTTGGTTGAGTGATTTGGGGGGTGGGGTAATCTTATTCTTTTATTGGCTTATGTCTCTTGATTGGTCTATTGAGTGACTAAAGTTGAGGAGTTTAACATGGGTATCAAAAGGCATCTTCTTGTAATCAGGTTGAATAGATGGAACTTTAAGTCTTGGTGAGATGGAATCCTAACACAATGTAGGTGGCTTAATCTTTGACCATATCTCTATGGACTAGTTCCTAAACCTTCATCCAAATGGAAGAGAGTTGTGTGGGACATAAAAACTAAACATATCCAGTGAGTAATTGGTTGTAGTTGTGATATTAGCACACAAATGGCCATTGATGGGATTGAGATCCCTCGTGACTTTATGACCAAACTTTGGGAGATGTATGTATACTCAACCGAACCTCCATTCCTATAGGATCCTATTATGGATTATCTTGTTCCACTTGATGATTTTTGACCAATTGATGATAAAACAACTGTAGTGCTTGCTAATTGGGAAAGGTATGGTTGTTTTGATGACACAAAACCTTCTCCTTCTCCTCCTACTGAGACTTTTATTAAGACTTCCGTTTCTATGGCTCCTAATCCAAATTTAGAGGGTTCATCTTCTTCATCTATGAGTCAACATCTTGAGGTTGAGGAATCTTGTAATCCAACATTGGAAAAATCATCTAGTGTTCTTACTTCATCACATGTTCATGGGACACAATGGGGGATGATAACTATAGTCGAATGACATGAACTGAAATATCATCTGCTTCATCTACTATTGTATCTGAGAAAGCTTGTGTTGCCATAGTTTTGGCTCCTTATGATTTAGTGGAACATGCCATTCATCATCTTCCAGAGATGGCTACTTGGGATGAGTACTTGATAGAAATTGTTGGTTTATTTAGTCATACTCTACATGATCATCCTTCACAATTTGATGTGAGTGTGGATTCTTTTGGAAAATACTTGGAGGAGGCTTCCTTGTCTTCATAGGAGGTATCTTTGTCTTTGGATTGTGTTCTACAATTGTTTAGATAGGAGATTCTGGATTGTCTTCTAGGGAAGTGTGGCCTAGAATGCCTGTTTAGAGTGTGACACCTTTCGACATTGACATGGAGAAACTTGAGAATTCTTTAAAGAAATCACATATCATCTTTCCCGCATCTTCCTTTCAAGAATGGGAAGACATCCTACATACCATCTTGGTCTTGTTTCTTCCTAGGGGAGGAATGTTGTTTGACAGTCTTGGATCATCTTCAACATTCATTGCCATACATTTACCATCATTGTAGGAGACTCTACATTTAGGGTGGGTTGCATGGTCTCTCTTCTTCGACTCTCTTATAGGGGGTCTTTTTCTTCGTATGGAGTTTTGTCTTTCTCATGCATCCTTGAGAGCATCTTTCTCTTTTTGGGAGGGGTTTTGTCCCATTGGGATTTCTCCTTTTCTCCATTTGTGAGAGACTACATTGCATATGTACATGGGTACCTAACATGACCTTGTAGCCGAGACCCATCTTTGTGTCATTTGCATAATCACTCCCTAAGTTTATTTAAGGGGGGTGTTGGTGTAAATATGTGTTTTACCTATTCAGGTCCTATTTACATGTTAACTCCTCTTAGGTCCTATGAGGGAATCTTTCTAGATAGTGTTAGTTGTCACTAGATCTTATCTTTTGGTATTTAATGCTTGTGTCCTAGGTCATTTAATATTTGTTGATGTAGTTGTCTCATTCTACAAGATTAAGACACATATCATGATCTTGTCTAATCCTATCTCAGAACTTGCCTTTATAAGCAAGGCATCATATGTACATCATATTTTCAATTTGGAAATCTTGCATCTATAATCATAGCATGACATTTTTGCCATTTATCTCTTCTAGAAGCTATTGTTGTCTTAGAAGTGATCCTAGGGTGTTGATTAGTTCATCATTAACTCCTACAATTAGTCTAATAATGGCTCCTCCTCCCCATCATTCCAAACACACTTAATATAAATTAATATAAATATCTTTTTAAGTTTTGTTCTAGTGTGTTCGAATTGTCATATCTTAATGTATATAACATAACAAGGGGTTATTATAATACACATTCATTAAAATTTATGTGAAAATGATCTACTCTAATGAGGTGTTTAACCTTGAGTTTTATGAACCAAAATATAGGCACAAAGTGACAATTGATATAGAGGTGCACTATATAGTGGATATGGTTTGTGTCAAGGTTAATATCTAGTTGATGTGATATTTGTTGTAGCACCTTAGGGAAACCCCCCTTGGTTTTTTAGAACCCAAAGTGAAGGAGGGCTTACCCACCTCAACAATAGGTCCATATCTACCTAACTTGAACATAGGATCTGTGGTACTCTTCCTAGGTTTGACACCCTTGACACTTGGGAGATTATCCATCCTTAGGAATTTGGAACCAACAACTTATATCACCAACACCTCCTTTATGGTTTTATTAATAATAGTTAATGTAAGGTATTTGTTAATCAAATGACAAGTACTAATTGATTTTTCCTAGAAATTTTGATCTAATCTAGCTCCACTGAGTATACTCCTAGCCCTCTCCATTAAAATATTATTCATCCTCTTTGTAACTTCATTTTTCTAAGGGGTATATGAAGTTGTCTTATGGCACACAATGCCATTTTACTTACAAAAATTGTCAAACTTTGTTGAACAAAACTCCCCACCATTATCTATTCCCAACACTTTTATCTTATTTTCCATTTGGTTCTTCACAAAATCCTTAATTTTTTGAATTGATATAAGATAAACTAATAGAAGACCTTATCTTTAGACATGAGAAATTACAACCATATATTCTTGGATAAACAATCATTGAAAAATATGATTTAAAGGGTTTCATGAGTGAAGGCACATCAACTAGACTAATAGCATCATTGTGAATCAAGTCTAAAATATCTATAGATCTAGCAGAAATTGAATGAAACTATTAAACATTATTTTGCTTTCTAATAAGTACAATGTTCACAAAATAAAATCCAAATAATAATCAACTAACCCCTCAGTTATGCTTTTATATTTCAAGGTTTTAAGATCTTTATCACCAATGTGGTCCATATGTTCGTGCCACACTATAGTCTTTCAATTGGAAGCTTATGATTGTCATGTGTAAGAACATATTGCTGAAGATACACAACCATGATCAAAGTGATAGGTTTCTATTGAAGTAAAACTATTATCAGAGTGGTAGTGAACTATCAAAGTCCAATTGCTATAGAAGTGATAGGATGTTGCTAAAATTTGGTTATTGTTGAAGTAGCATCAAGTGTTACCAAAATGTCAACTTACCACCAAAGTGACACTACCAAAAAAGTGCCCTCTTATACTGAAGTCTAATTGCCATAAAAGTGATATGATGTTGCTTAAGTTTGGTTGTTGTTGAAGTAGCATCAAGTGTTACTAAAATGTTAACTTATCACCAAAGTGACAGTACTAGCAAAGTGCCATCTTATTGCCGAAGTCCTTCAGTTGTTGCTAAAGACTAGTTGTTACCGAAGTGGCAAACTATTACTAAAGATTCTACTAAACTTCAAAACTATTACATTGAATGTAAGTCAAAGTGAAACAAATTTCCAACATGAATTCCCTTAACATGTATTATAGCTACATGAACCATTTTATACCCTTCTTTACCAAAAACTATCTATGCACTCTATCATTTATTTTATTGATTGATAATAGATTCTATGCCAATCTCAAGATGCACAAAACTCTTGAGAGACCTTAATCCTCCTAGCACTGAATTTGATCTTGACTCTACCATGTCCAACAACATTAAGGAATGTGTTCTCACCTAGATAAAACTTTTCATCACCAATGCTCTCATAATTAGAAAACCACTCTTGATGGAGAATCATGTAGAAAGAGGCTCTAAAGTCAATCATCCATGCATACTCATATACATGTGTATTAAATATTGCAACAAACATATTATTAGTGTCTTCTTGAGAAACCCTCAAATCTAAATAATGTAATCCTTACATATACTTGACATGCTATTAAATATTCTTGTATTACATCATACTGCAAATTACACGATTTGAAATGTCATCTCAAATGAAACACCTTTTTTATAAAAAACACATTAAATAATATAAAATAATAAGTAAATCAAACATTAAAATTTAAAACATATATAATATCTAATGCTTATCACCAATGGGGGAAAATTAGGTATATTACACCCAATCCCCTAAAGGTGGAAGGGGAGTGTGTTGGGTGTCCTAACCCAAATGAAAATTTGCTACCTACCATGAAAATGACAAATAACATAATTCTGCTTGTTTGACTGAACTCAAGTTGCATAACCTAGCGTTCACTCCAAGTATCCCACTTAGCACAAGGATTCTTAGCCCGAGGATTCTAAGTTCTAACTAATATTTTGAAAAAAAATATACATTGTCCTTCGTTTGACCGCAAGTTCAAGTTCTAAAGATTCTGAAAGTAGGGAAGTAGTGGAAAGTACAGGTAAGCGTGGGTATTTAAAGAAGCAAACATCATTTAGTCTTCACCAATCTGCATCTTCCTGCCTTTCTTAGATTTTTGATTTTCAAGCCCTTTTTCTTTCCTCTTATACTTTCTAACCATAGCTTGTGCTTTGAGGCCTCAGATCCAATTTTTTTGCAAGCCAATAGTAGTAAGCATATACCATGGCAGCCTCAGTAGCATGCCAGCAAGCTTTCGCGCTCAAAAATTCCTCACAGCCCAAAAATGTTTTGGTGGGTAGTCCATCTTTTCTCTCTGGAAAGAAGCTGTGTAAACCTTCTTTATCCCTGGGAAAAACTATCCATAACCCATGTCATGAATCTTTGGCCATCAGGTGTACAGCTGTTGCACCGTTGACTGCTGCCCCTGATCTAGGGGAGGAGCAGGAAGAAGCTCGTGTGTTCAATTTCGCTGCTGGACCGGCCATACTTCCCGAAAATGTGCTGAAAAAAGCACAGGCCGAGCTCTACAACTGGAGGGGATCTGGAATGAGCATAATGGAGATGAGCCACAGAGGTAAGGAATTCCTTTCTGTTATACAAAAGGCTGAGTCTGATTTGCGTGAGCTTCTGAGTATTCCTGCAAATTATGAGGTCCTTTTTCTCCAAGGCGGTGGTTCGACACAGTTTTCTTGCCTGCCATTAAACCTCTGCGGCCCCGAGGATGCAGCAGATTATATTGTGACTGGATCTTGGGGTGATAAAGCCTTTAAAGAAGGGCAGAGGTTTTGCAAGGCCAATCTGGTTTGGTCTGGAAAGTCCACGAAATATACTAGGATACCTTCTGAAGAGGAATACCAGGTGAACCCAAATGCAAAGTACCTGCACATCTGTGCTAATGAGACCATCCATGGTGTGGAATATAAGACCTACCCTAAGACCAAGGGGGATAATACCGTTCTAATTGCTGACATGTCATCCAATTTCTGCTCCAAGCCTGTGGATGTCTCTAAGTTTGGTGTCATCTATGCTGGAGCTCAGAAGAATGTAGGACCATCTGGTGTAACCATTGTTATAATCAGAAACGACCTTATTGGCAAGGCCCAAGCCATTACCCCCCTCATGCTTGACTACAAGATCCATGCTGAAAATAAATCATTATATAATACTCCTCCCTGCTTTACAATCTACATGTGTGGTTTGGTGTTTGAGGATCTCCTTGCTCAGGGGGGCCTGAAAGAAATTGAAAAGAAGAATCTCCATAAGGCCAAAATCTTGTATGATGCAATTGACGAGAGTAATGGATTCTATAGGTGCCCTGTGGAGAAGTCTGTAAGGTCCCTGATGAATGTGCCATTTACACTTGAAAAGAGTGAGCTTGAGGGCGAGTTTATCAAACAGGCAGCCAGTGAGGCCATGGTACAGCTCAAGGGACACAGATCTGTGGGTGGAGTCAGGGCTTCAATCTACAATGCAATGCCATTGGCGGGAGTGGAGAAACTGGTATCATTTATGAAGGCCTTCCAAGCAAAGCATTAATTAGGTTCAATGGATCCCGTGGATCTCGCTTGATGCTTTTGAGGAGTTAAATAAATGATATTTCTTACAAGGCTAGATATTGATCTGCTTGATATAGATCTGTTATAGTGAATTTCCATGCAAGGAGTAAATTTTAGCTCTATTTTCTATGGCCCATGTTGTTGAAATTCGGTATAGGTATAAATTTTGTTCTTGTCGCCATTTGAAGGATTTTCATCGGCATATAGTTTGATCAGTGCGACTTGAAAATTTTAGAATGTAAGAAGAATAGCGTGGAAGTATCTTGTTTGAGTTATTTTGCTATGTGCTAGTGGATGTCCAACAGATGTATTTGAGAATTGTAGTACAGCTTGCAAAGTAAGGCATTTGGAGATTATTTTAATTCATCTGGTAATGCATAAATCAAATGTTTTCTTTGTCTGCCTTGCCTTTTTACTTATTTTCTGATTTTGCTGTTATACAATTCTTCATTCCATTTGATCAAGTGGGAACACTGAACATGATAACTGATAAGTCATATAGTAAACATGTTAGAACGATAAAATCAAATGGTTTCAGCCTATTTCTTTATGCTATCGTGGATCGCTTTTGCTTCAGGTGAAAATTGTTTTTTCTATGTGCTGCATCTCCAGTTTTTTAGTTTGAGCTCTTCCAATATTTATTCAGAGATCCAGTGATCTATTTCTACATGCCCAAAAACCGTGCAAGAGGGAGGCTATCTAAAATCTTGTTTCGGGTCCAATTATGAATGTCACTTGAAATATATAGATTGAGTGCAAAAACCCCAGATGTCAGCCACTGATAGCATTTTATGGAACTGATAATTAAACTTTCTTCTATTGAATGGAAGGTGGTTTGTAGGACGAGAAACTAACTACAACCATTCGTTGCCACATCAAATAATGAAAAACTGCATAATGACTCTGTAACAACACAAATATTGAAGATACAATAAATTGGGTTAATTATGCTTGCTTCCAAGGAGGAAATGTAAAAAGCGTAAGCTCCGTGTTTCAATTTATCTTATGTTGTTGGTGCCTTTCCAACTGGTTTTCATTATGGTTTTGAACTATGGTAACAAGGATTGGAGCTGTATTTTAGGTAGATAACTAGACTAAAGATTGGTACAACTAGCCAAAGTAGGTGTAAATGCAGTTGTGATTTTTTGGTCATCAATTCATTAGGGGATGGTCTCGAGTCTGGTGAGAAAGTGCATCAACACTAAAAATGTGCATTTGGAATAGGTCCACAGGACTATGTATGTGAAATCTCCATACTACTATTTTCAATTCTAGATCTCTGTATTTCAATTCCATTTTGATCTTTTCAACGTGGATTCACATTTATAAGCAGGATGACATGAGTTGTATCAATGTTTCACCTGATATTGACTTGCTTGTTACATAGAGCTTATAGGATAAAAGTCTCAGTGCAAAATACCATGTATGAATTCTGAAGGTAGTGAAACTTGGAAAGTCTGAAAATTCAATTAATGTTGGGAAGTGGCCTGGAAGATTTTTTTGCATTAGAGTTGTTTAATCATCTTATGGCTGCAAGTTTGCAACTGAAGGCTGAAGTACTTCTGTGCAGCCCAGAATTAGGCAAGTAAGAAAATCCAAACATGATTGAGAAAAAAATACTCAAGACTATATGTACAAATCACATATAAACTGTTAGATTCCATGCTAGGGCTTGAAGTGTATTTTCTGGGTGTTGGTTGTCCTCAAGTTCATAAAAACATGTCACATAGAATATAACTTCAGAGGACTACTCAAAATTCTCAGCTGCAGCAAATTAATGTATTTACACTAAATTACCGGAATCGCCCCTCTACCCTGCCGATTCTGGGTACAGGTACGTGCCAAAACGGATACGGTCTGGAAACCCTGTAGAATCAGAGTGGAATCAATTTTTTCTTTTCTGACTTCGAAAAAACACTCAATCACGTTTTTAAATCCTAAAAACGTCTCTGTTGCACTTGTTTTCAATGATGGGTCGAATAACGGAAATGGAGGAACAATCAAGCATTTGTAAGTTCGTCAGAATTCGCCGCTAAATTCGTGCTTGAAAAGATGTGCTTTTTCGCAGAGTTTTTTTTTTAAGAAACAGATGCTGAGATGTCACGCGACCACACTGCAAGGAGATTTGCATTGACCTGCAAGCTATTCAAAGTCGTGCGATCCTCCATTTCAAATACTCCGCGCGACTCCCACACAAGCCGTCGTGATTTTATTTTTAGGTTTTTCTATGTTTTATAAGATTTTATACATGTACTTATATTAATACTTGTATGTATTATTTATTGGATTTTATATTAATAATTACTACTTTAAAATAAACTAATAATTATATGAGCTAGTATATATTATTATTTATATTACTATATTATTTATTAAATTATATATTAATAATTATATAATAAAATTCTAAATTAAAACTTGTATAGTTTATGTATCATTATTTAATATTAATATATTTATTTTTAATTAATAGATTTAATTTTTTATGTATATATTTATGATTTTTATATGTTCTATGTGCGGACGTATCCAAACGTACCCACACCCAAAATAAATAAATTGACGTACCATACCCGATTCGGCAACTTAGTATTTACAATGCCTCTTCTTATCTGCAACAATTGTTGGTCTGGTATCTGCATTGAAGTAGCTCTGTGCACCATTTGTTAGACTGATGATCCCAGTCATGGAGTCTGTATGTGTATTATGGTACATTTCATGTATATCTTTGTATGATAATGATTTGTTCCATGCTTTGAAGGTTGTTGCTACAAGGGTTGTGTCCCAAGCACCTTCGCTAGTGTCTTGTGTAGCTGTTCCATTCAGTTGTTTGTTTCTTCTTGCTCTGTATTTTGTATCCCTAATTCTGTCATGGGTAGATTGATTTCTTCAGTGTGTAGATCAAAGCCAAGTTCATCCTATCTTAACGATCCAAGCATTGAAGTTAGAGGTCAAGGAGAGCACAATGGGGAAGTTTACAAAGCCAAAGATAAGGCCATAAGGCAGCTTATTGCTTTCAAGAGGGGACCTTCCGACTGCAGTGTGTGAAGTCTCTGTAATGCTGATGTTATACTAAAGCCTTGGAAGCTTTTTTGTTAAGATATTCAAGCATGGTTTTCAATGTTCTTTTGTTAGTTTTCCAGGCATGGTTTTCAATAAGTTTTTTCTTTGAATGTGGTTTTCTTGTTGTTGAACACGTGGATTATAATTGATCTAGGCACTAAATGAATGGCGGTGGTGCCAAAGTTCACCTTATTTGGTGGCAGCTCCAAGAATGCAGTCCCACATGAAGCAAGTTCTAGTGCCAACATTCTGATTGACATTCCCCATGTCTTCTCAAATAATAATGGTGTAAACTCGAGTCAGCGCTGAACCTCAATAATATCCCGAGTTGATGCCAAATCTGTTCTCTTTTAGCATTAGTTCCAAAATGAACACATACTGTTATAATTCTCTCTACCCATAACTAACAGAAAGGTGAATCATTTCAACTTCACGATTGCTTCATTTGTACTCTAAATTTTCTATATTATAAGCACATTTATGTGGCTATTCTGCCTACCATAGTAATCTTTCTAGGGTCTAAGAATTTGGTTACACCAATCTAATTTCTGCTCAGCTCTCTGAAGGGTTTGCTAAACAAATCACTTATTCCAGAAATACATTAGTTCTTATTCAAGGCTCTAAGCAATCCATTACACCAATCTAATATCTGCACAACTCTCTGATGGATTTGTCATATAGATTGCTTCTTCCAGTAATGAACAATTAAAATTCTTTATCTTCTGCAATCTGTAAACTGCATGAAGTTTGATTCTTCTGAATGTTCAAGCTTCCATTTCTTCTACATTAGAAATTTCTCTCCATAGATCTCTATATGCCTGGGAACAGATTTTCAAAGCATTGTAATGAATTCTATCATTTGAAGCACTGCAACGACTAATATACCAAATTGCAATTTCTGCATCAATGATAAGATTAAATTGCCCAAGACTAACCGATGAGTTTCAAGAGTTACATCACGTCTAATTCAAGGCTCTTAACATAATGAGGTGTACACTCGCATGACTTCCTATGGTATATCGAGATTGATCTCTAATTTTAAGTTTGTACTTGTCAGAAATTAAATGCCAGATTATTTATTGTTCCTACTTGAATTGGAGTTTAACTGGCAGCACAATCCGTTGGAATGAAAACATGAACCAAACATAAGCGCAAGGAGTTTTACCTTGGCATTTGATGGATCATGTTGGGGAAAAGGATGTGTAAAAATTTGGAGATTCTGGTTAGGAGGGGCAATGGCAACAGGAATGGTTGCCCCAACATTTATCCTTACCACACACATCATATTATTATCAATCAAGTCTCCTATTGTTGTCTAGTATGACTGTAACTCTGGTAATCACGAAAGGCATTAGAATCAAAACCTTTAGGAGCACAGCTGAAGTGTCTAATGGTCTAAGTGGTGATAAAATAATCACGTTTCCCCTTGAAGCTCCACCAATATCATATTGAGGGGATTGTGCACCCTTGTAAATTTTTGTTGCTTGTGAGATTTGATGGTAATAACATTTGAAGTTGCTTGTCCATTATTGACTTTATTTACATTGTGCCTAGCATATTGCTCATCAGATGAATCCTCACTACCCTTATTGAAATATATTTTTAGTTAATATTTTGAAGAATAGGGCTGGGGAGATGAAGACGCATTAGATGAGACATACTTTTTAAGATCATCAACAATTTTGAGCTCATTATCTCCAATACTTAAACAAATTAGAGAATGTAGTATGATAATTGAATGGCTTTATCTTTGATTGCAGGGAGTAAGTTATTGATAAACAAATATTGTATCTTCTTATCTGGTAATTAATAGTCCATCTTGGCAAGTGAAGCTTAAAATCTTATAACATAGTCATTAACCCTTGCACTATTTCCTCACATTGAGCCAAGACTGGAACAGTAACTTACAGATCATTATTCACGTGGAAACGTTGGATAAAAGAGTTGCCTAGTTTGGAAAATAAATACTAGGCAATTCTTTATCCAGCATTTCCACGTGAATACTGATCTACTAAGATAAGAGGATAATGAATTCAGTAATCAATTCCTTTGGAGCTTAGAGGGAGAGTATTGAGCCTATTTTGAACTTCACTAAGTTGTTTCATTATGCACTGCAAGGACGATTGGGTAATGGTGGTGGGATGAGGGGGAATATATGGTAATGGGTGGTGTGTAAATAGGTTGGGATGGAATGTGGAAGAATGGGTGATAGGAGGTGGTTGGGAGTTAGGTTGTTTAGAAACAATATGAGAATGTTGGATATTTGAAGTAGGAGCAACAAGAGCATGATGGATATGGGAGATGTGCGTAGGAATGAGGATAGGAGTAAGAGGGGTGCGAGAAGAATGTGGAGTTGATAGTGAACCCCATAGCTTCCACAAATCACTTGCAATCAAAATGTCTATCACAAATGAGAGATCAAAGCAATGGTTACAATGAATGAGAATCCTTACAAAAGAAAAAAGAAACCCTAGATGAGGGTTTGTTTAGATTGTGACAAGTGTCATAATCTCATGCAATGAGACAACTTAACCTATAAATTACTCTATCTAATAATAAAAAAACACTCATAAGTTTAGGTTAAGCGAATAAAGTAATAAGAGACCTAATAATTAATTAATTATCAAGTGATGTTCTAATTACTCCAACACCCCCCTTTAAGATTAATTTAGGTAGAAGCTAAAAAATTTGATGAAGAAATGCAATGAATGATGTATGGATGGTCCCGACTACAAGGCTTGATGAGGTACTCATGTACAAACAAATGAAATCTCTCATAACCAAAGAAAAGGAGAAAACCACATGGGAAAAAATCCTCTCCAAAAGAAAGAAAATGAAATGATTGCACTAGTGAAAGAATGATAAAAGGACTCAATGTGAATCCCAATGACTATTTCTGTCACACAAGTACAATATATGTTCCCTCACTAGGAGAGAGAATTAGAGGATATGGACCCCCCCTCAAAGAAGTAGCTCTTGTGCCAATGATGAATGCATGAAGAAAAAACACAATCCATTGCCTGCAAACAACATTTCTCCCTTTAGGAAGAAACAAATCCATTGGTGATTGGAGAACCCAATCTCGAAAGATGGAAGAATTAGGAATTCAAATCTAAATGATGCGTGCCTTTGAAAAGTGTTCAAGTGTCCTCATGTTGAAAAGATATGTCAATCTAGAATCTAGTGAAGATTGATATAGAATAAGTTGTAAAGGCAATTAAGATGATGGGCCAACAATGATGATGTGACTGTCAACAAAGAGAAGATGAATGTTCTCAAAATAATTCTCCAAATTTGCAATATAGGACTCTACAAACAAGGATGATATGTTTGCAAGATATGAATCTCAAGTAGCTGTGTATGAAAGATGATGGATGTCGTGTTGCACTAAACCAATAGGGGCCAAGGATGTGGCGATGCCAAGTTGATTAGGAACAACAAAAGATGGTGATGTAGTCTCAATTTGAAGAGTGAGAACATGAAGACAAGTCTTTGAACCATCAAAACATACAAGACCTATGATATTCTTAAGCTCCTCTAAAATATCGTCATCAAAGGGTAGACAATTTGCATCTACAAGAGGAATGAGACAATTTGCAATAGGATCCTCTAGGTATGGAGAGATATGAGGGTCTCCATGGATCTCCCAAAGTTGAGTCCAAGGTATGTGGGGACAATCAATGTCCGATACAACACACATAGTGTCCTAATCAACACTAGAATAAATCACTCTTACAACATGATCATTGATAATACTCCATGTTGAATAACTCCTTGGTGTGTCTTGTGTAAGTATGAGTCCATAAAGATAAGGCAAAAGATCAAGCCATTTGAAATGAGTTAGGATGTCGTGTTGCCAAGACTTATAGTTATCATTTTTTAGGATGACCACATAAGGATGAACATAAAAACCCATGATACTTTTTGAAATGAAAAAAATAGAAACTAATAATCTCAGTGCATGTAAAATAGATCAAATGAAGTCATTCACACAAACAAATCCTTTTAAGTGTCAAGATGTCCAAGTAATTGACATAAATGTGAAATCACAAAAAAAAGAATAAAATGTACTTGGGAAAATTTTTGGAAAAAGTGCATGAATGGATTTGAAGAGCTCTGAAATACCTTTCCAATGTCGTTGGTATCGCAAAAATCAGAGATACAAACAAAAAGTTATGAGTTTGAAAACCGAAAATGAAGATCCGACTTTGACTAGAAATAAAAAATAAAATAAAAAAATCTAATGATAAAATCTACACCACTAGAAAGTACATGGAACCAACTTTTTGATGATATCTTGTTTTCTCAATTTCGACACTGTATGCACAAGTTATGAATTTTTGAAAAGTAGGGTAAATTTAGCTAGTCGATAGTCAACAAACACAAACCTTCTAATTTGATTTCCTAAAAATTTACTCATTGCATGCAAAAACTAATAGATACCCACAAAATAATCTGATGCTCCCAACAAAACCCATAAAACATTTTTAATTCTAGAAAGCAAAACATGTGATTTGGTAAAAAGAAAACTTAATATGTAGGGAAAATGGCCATGTGTTGTTTTGACAACATTTTTTTGCAAGATTTTCTCTATCTGCAAAATCTAAAAGATACCCAAATGGTTTTCAGTGATTGTGAACAAAATCGAGAAATCTTTTTTCTCAAAAATACACTAAGCAAAATATATTGGCTGATTTTTTTTGGATCTCTCGGAATTTGGATAGGAAGTCACAAATCTAGTGCTCTGATACCATGTTGGAGTTGATAGTGAACCCCACAATTCCCACAAATCACTTGCAACCAAAATATCCATCACAAACGAGAGATCAAAACAATGATTACAATGAATGAGAATCCTTATAAAAGAAAAAAAAACCTTAGATGAGGGTTTGATTAGATTGTGGCAAGTGTCATAATCTCATGCAATGGGACAACTTAACCTATAAATAACTCAATATAATAATAAAAACACTTAAATTTTTTAGGTTAAGTGAATAAAGTAATAAGAGACCTAATAATTAATTATTAATCAAGTGATGTCCTAATTACTCCAACAAAATGAGGTTAATGGAGGGTGTGGAATGACATGAGAGTAGGGTTGTAATAATGATAAAAGAAACATATAAAGATTGATGAAGTTTCTAGTATCTTGGGAAAATTGGCATACATGGTGCATTGCTTTTGGTGCTTTAGTCATGTAGGTTGAATCCTCTCCTAAGTTGATGATGTCTTCCAAAACTAATTTTTCCATGTGAGTACTTATATCTACAAGCATGGTGCTGAAAGGCACCTTGGGGTTTGTCATGTTTAGAGGGAAATTTTACAGCTTTCTTGATAATAGTAGGCCAAATCCTATTGGTGATGTATAATGATTGTAAAGACACAAAATAGAGATGCAAATGTCTTTGATTTCTAATTGATGTAGCATGTGTTAGTGTAATTCTAATGCAAGCCTTATGATGCTCTTGTAGTGAAATGGTTGGAAATATGCTCGTGCCTCCTTTGATGTCTTAGGGCTTGTCTTTAAATACAAGATCCTAAGTGCTTGATCCGAAGTATTTGGGCAATCAATATGAAATAATCAAAGGGTTAGGAAAAGAGGTTTGAGTTGAGAACAAGGTTGGTAGGATATTCTTGTTCAATTGTACTTGTGCTCTAGTCCAATGTGGGGAAAGATGATTCTTAATTTTTAGGCTCTAGAATAGAAAAGAACTAAAAAATTGGGCTATAAAGGGTCATTTTTGGTCCTATAAAATGTTAGAATGGCTTGCAACTAGTTCCCTGATTTTGGGGGTGTAGATCACTTCAAGCTTTACAATTTAAAAGAAATGGGGCTCGATTGATTTCTCAAACCAAAAGTTATGGCCTATGAAATTTGAGCCTTCCACATCGAAATGTAGGAACATCTATGATACATAAGAGTTGTAAGAGGAAGTTACACTTATTGACCAACTTATGATGCATTGTATGACATGCCCTAAGAATTATTTGAATGGAGATAGTGGAGCTACTACCCTCAAGGAAAAGGAGTAGCTGAGTCCACAAATAAAAACTTGTTGGAAGTTATAAGAAAGTTGTTAGAGAACAATCCTAGGGATTGACACACCCAGTTGAGATTTGCCTTATGGGCAGATCGAACCAGAATCAAAGCAGCTCTAGGAAACTCACCTTTTAAGTTAGTTTATGGCCAAGATCCAATATTCTCGATCCATTTACAAATACCTATCCTTAAGTTCATGCAGAAATTTTATACCAAGGATGATAGGATTGAGGTTAGACTACTTAATTTACTGAACATGGAAGAGCAAAGAGATGTTGCTTTGTAGCAATTCTCTAAGCATCAAGTTGTTGTCAAATGCTGGTTTGACAAGAGAGCCAAGATAAAAGCTTTTAGGATATCAAATCTTGTGTTATTATGGAATAAGGCCAGAGAGAAGAAAGGAGATCATCAAAAGTTTGATAGACTTTGGTTAGGTCCTTATCAAGTGGCTGAAATACTAGGCGAGAATGCTATTCGTTTGAGTACCTTAACAGAAGTGCCTGTTCCATTACCAGTTACTGGTCAGTTTCTCAAGCATTATTTTGGTGCATAGGAGGGTCTGATGTTTTAAAATAAATTGTATTACACTGTATCATATGTAATTAAGTTTCTGTTTTAGGTTTTTGTTTCTTGTTTCTTGTTTTGTTTTCTTTCTTTCTTTTGTTTGTTTGTTTTGTTTTGTCTTGTTTTGTTGGGGATCCTCATTTTGTTCATCTCAAGTTAAGGGGTTGTTATTCAAAGTATGCTACTGGTACTAGGAGAGAAATTGGTTTAAGTATTTTCATCATAATCATTGAAAAGGATTTCATTTTGAAACTTATGTTTTATGACAATTCTAGTTTGGGTTGGAAAAGTTATTAAGGATAGAAGATATATTGTGAATGTCTCATGAATTGTGATAAAAAATCTGTCACCAAATTAGGAAAACATCTGCATGAGTAAGTACCTATTTGTTTTAGAATGGCTCTACCCTTTGATTCAAGTGAAAAATCCGATTCCAAGACTATCATGCCATCCATAGTAGTTCTCAACCCATGTTTCAGATTCATTATGTTTGAAGTATTGAGGACGGTGCATGAAAGATTTCCACAAGCAATACTTTAAAAAAAAAATGAGAAGAGAGAAAAAAATGAAAGAAAGAAAAGAAAGAAGGAAGAGGCAAACTCAATATCAAGTGGGTAATCAAGTATCTCTATCGGGGCTATGGACGCTTGGCTGGCAGTAGAGCAATGCTTTGAGAGAACTAGAGGTATCTCCATCGGGGCTATGGACGCCTGTCTGGCAGCAGAGCAATTCCCAAGATTTTATTGCACGATAGTTAAATGACTCAACCTATGTAGCTTGAATCTTAGGTATAGTTGTTCAAGAGCAGAGAAAGTATCTACAAAGAATGATGCACAATATATGCACACACTCAGATTCAAAAATAACTCATGAGCACATACATCTGAGATTCTAGCTCAAACTTATCCTACATATATCTGATCTTATTCAAGTTAGCACGCTTCATAAACCAAGTAGTTTTAGGGTGACTGAAATTTTCTTTGGGTATCTTGAAAATGGGTAAACCATTTTCCCAGCCGAGTCGCCATTTGTTATGCCTTGCATAACCACCCCATCTTTTGCCTTGGTCAAAATGGGTCCCCTTTTGAGTTTTTATCTTTTGTTGATTTTCAAACAAAGTTTGGAGTCTTTTGTTTCCAACACTTTGTTTTTCTTTTGTTTTGTCTGTCGGAACCAGAGCTTTAACCAAATCGGGTTCTGAAACTTCTTTCAAAACTCTTTCCTATCCCCGTCCCGACAGTCTTTCTTTTTGGATTTTTGTTTTGTCTTTTTCTGAGCCGGAGTCGGAGTGGATGTTAAGTCGGTATTTATTCAAAGTTTCAAAATCCAAATCCATCCTGTCTCTGCCTCCTCTTTTTGAACTTTTGTTTTAGACTAAGTCCTTATGTTAAGTTTTCTTATTTCGGTTTTTTTTGTTTTATTTTGTGTTTGGTTTTGTTTTATGTTTTGTTGGCGGAACCGGACCTGAACGGGAACGAAGTTAGGAAGTTACTCAAGTTTCCAAATTCATTTTCATTTCGATTCCACTCCCGCCGTTTCTTGGTCGTTGACTTTTTACTGAAGTCACATTGCAGTGATGTGTTAGTTCTTCTCCAGTTCCGACTCTGTTTTACTGCATTTAATGCGTTAATGACAACTACCATGCGTAGGTAGAAACTCTGAGTTTTACCTTGATTAGGGATTAAACGAGTGATTATTATCATTGTTAAGAAATCAAAGAGTGTAGTAGAGCAACAACAGAGTTCTTTTGAGTGAATCGATTGAAAGAGGAAGGGATAATTGCTTGCAGATTTCTTTAGAAGGTTTGCCAAGTTTTGCGTTCGAGGTAGGGTTCTTATTCCCTTTTTTCTTTTATTTTTCTTTCATGTTTTCTTGTTTCTGTTGGATTGATTTGGATCTTTGGGCAAGTTCGCCATCTCTATGCGTTTGCGTGTTTGTTTTTCTTTGTTTGTTTGTTTGCTATTTTTCGTTTTTGCTTGCATTTTTGGTTTTCAGTGAGTTAAGGCATCGTCGTTTTCATGTTTTGTCATGATCGCATCGTGCTGCATTAGGTTTTAAATTCGTAGATTAATTAGGGTTCCGCAGTAAAATAGATTAATTAGGGTTTTATAGTGAGATAGATTAAATTCAGGCTTTATAGTGAGTTAGGGTTGGTAGAATCTTGTTTTTACTTAGGGTTTTTATTGCGCATTTGTCTGGTTAAATTAGGAGGGGTTAAATTTGTGCCCTAGTTTTTATATCACATTTTTTTTAGATTAGGGTTTTATGCATTTTTGTGATCGCGTTTAAATGTTAAATATGATGCCCTAAAAGTACAGTCGCCCCCACGGTCATATGGACATGGTCCTTTCATGTTGTATTTAAGCCTCATTCCATTTTAATATGACCTTAGTCTTTTATCATGAAGTTATGCGTCAGATTGTTAAAATCATTAATGACGTCATGGTCAACCTAGGCAGAAGCGGGATCAGAATTGATTTAGATTTTTGGATGTGTTTTATAATTAGTGTCAATTCCATTTTCCATCTCGTCTCCGACTCCGCTTGTAGTAAGAAGATTTATTTCAAGATAGTGTTAACCTTGGCGGAAGCGGAAGCGGAACCAAAACATAATATGAAAACAGAAAAATCTGAAGTAAACCGAATTAGTTTCCATTCTGGTTCCGGTTCCGATCACTATTCCACTTCCGACTCCGAGCCTGCTTCTTGTTAGTAGAATATCAATAACAGTTTTTGCTTCGAGCTCGACAGTATGTTAAAAGAGGATTGTTTAAGATGTTTTCTGCCTGGTTCCGCCTCCGATGTATGCTTGAAAGGTATGATTTTAAGACATATTTTGAGATGTTTATTCAAAGATCTAACTAGAGGTTTTGTTGCAGGAAAGCTAAAAGAATGTCAGGAACATCAGGAGAAGTTGTCCAAAAGAACTGGCCTATAGGAACATCAAAAGCAACAGCTAAAACCAAGAAGATCAAGCCAAAACAATTACCCTATACCTTGAGGTATAACCACAGGAGTCCTGTTGTCACAGTAAGCAAAGTAGAATCGGATTGGTCAGACATCACCGACACAAATCTGGGCCAATACAATTTTGAAGAGCTGTATTCATAAACTTTTGCTAAAGATATAACGGGGAGAACACAGAGAATTGTTGAGTCCGGTTTGGCTCATATCACCCTGTTTCCGCTATCAATCCAATGCCCAAAGTTAATCTTGACAACTGCAGGAGCTTACAATCCAGCTACTCGACAATGCATGGATTCACAAGATAATGTAATCATTGATCTTACTCCTCAAATGTTTCAAAGTATATTTAGTGTCCCGGATCCTAAGAACTTGGTGCAGTTAAATGAGGCAGAGGCCCTAGAGAAATATATAAAATATAAGGAATCCATCAAGTCCCACTTGAACAAAAAGTGGTTAAAAACAGAGAAGAAGTCTCTGACTAAGCTTGTAGACCAACCAAAGAGGGCAGATTTGTACAAAGAGGTATCAGATTTAATAATGATGTTGTCTAGGGCCTTTGGGAAGAGAGATTCCTTTCATTTAAAGGAGTGGATGTTTCTCTTCATCCAGATAATCTTAAATGGCACCCATCAATTTGATTGGCCGATGATTGTATCAGATGCCATTCATGATCAATTGACCAGCATTAGGGAGACTAAATGCTTTTTCATGACTTCTTACATTGTGTATGCAGCAACAAGAGTAGGTATCTTCCCAGGTCTGAATAGAGTGGGGATAATGGGAGTATTAGATGGACAAAAGAAGGTGTGGGAGCATTATAACCAGTTGTCTCTACAGGTTGCTGAGACTCAATTCAGAAGGGTTAATGATGCATTCATATATGTGATCATTAACCAACTCAACGGAGATGCAGGGTACAGACTGAGCCAGGAGGCCATGGCATTCATCACTGAATGGGGATGTTGGTACATTCAATACCCCAGGTTTACATACTTTAGGCTAGCTGGCTTTGAAGGTCATCCACATTTGCTGCCAAGATGTTGCAATAACAAGATAGTGCTAATGGAATTTGTATATCAGGCTCTTGGGGTTAATGGCCGGTTTGGATTAAAACATAAGACATGATGTCATAAGTTCCCCATGAAGTTGGGTGAGTACAGTTGTCAGCATCTGGTAGGAGAAAAGGTGGTGTGCAATGAGTTGATACAGTTAAAGCTAGGTTTATATACAACTCGTAACCACTTTGACCCTAAGAGTAAAATGAATGCCTTGCTGCCTTCTGTGTTTGATAAACATTTTAATTTATTGGAAGATTTCTGGAGTGACTGGCAGGATAAGAATGATATGAGGAAGAATAAATATGAAAGATTACCTATCTCACTCATGTCAGAGCTTGGGATTAAGAATGACATTCCTGAGACATTGGTGGATGATGGAGTTGTATTGGATCCATCCTATGAAGCTTTAAACATTGGGACTAAAAGTATGGATCCAATTGACTGGAACAATGAGGAAACCATTGACATTAAACAGATAGGGCGAGCAGTCTTGGATAGAAGTGTTCAATGGTTGGTTCTAAGAACCAAAACTCCTCAAGGAGCAGCTCCTAAAAAGGGAAAAGGGTATAAAATGATTAAAAGAAAGACACCTCCCAAGGAGCCTTTGGAGTTCCTTCCTCTAGACATTGAAGAAATAGAGCTTGAAGCAACAGTTGATGAAATAGAGACACAAGAAGGAGATGCTCAAATAGGATCGGTTGTTTCAACACCTACATTAGGTGAGTCTTCTACTCAAATCCCACTTGCAAAACAACAAAGTGAGGAAGTGCAAAAAGGGACTCTTCATAGTATGGTTGAAACTATGAAGGGAAAAGAAGTGGAGGTAGAAATTCATGATGTTGGAACAAATTCGGATGAGACTCTGTCAGATAAAGGAATACAAGAAAATATGCCTTTGGAGGAGGATAAAAAACAGGTAATGACATAGGAGGATCAGTGGACATTGTTTGAAGAAGTCAAGAAGGCTGCTGATGAGCAAGTTGCAACAATATAAAAACAAAAGTTAGTTGATGCCAAGACACAAGTTGATGCCATACTACAAGAGCAAAAAATTGAAGCTAAGTCAAAAGCCGATGAAGGAGAGAAGCAACAGAGGCAAAAGGAGCATGAGCTCAAGGTTAAGGAGGAGAATGCTAAGTTATAATTGATACAAAAGATTCATGACCTTGAGGAAGAGAAGGCAAGACACCGAAGGGAAAGAGAAGTTCTGGTAGCCAAGTTAAAGCTTGCTGAAGAAGCTCACAGAAAGGAAGAAGAAGCAAAATGATTACAAAAGGAGAAAGAGGCCGAAGAGCTGGTAAAAAAGCAACAAGAAGAAAAAGAAAATGCAGAGAAGCTTAAAGCTTTAGAGAAAAACAGACTGGAGAAGGAAAAATTGGAGAAAGAAGCTTTGGAGAAGGAAAGAATGGAAAAGGAAAGATTGGAGAAAGAAATATTAGAAGAAGAAAGGTTGAAGAAGGAGGATGAAGACAAGAGAGTACAAGAGCAAAAAGATAAGGAGGAAGCTGAAAAGTTGGCACAAATGAGTGTGGAACAAGAGCAACAACAAAAACAGAAGGTTGATTCTCAACCTTAGGTAAATGTGCAACCTCCCTTAGCTACCGCCTCATCTTCTTCAACCATGATGACTATTACTCTAGGAGCTCCGACTTGGTTGAAATTAGACCTTCAAAAGAGAACACCGAAACCTTCTCAACCTTTAAATTGGGAGGATATGAAGAAGGAAATTGAAAAAGAAAGGCCTAAAAAGAAGGCCAAGATCCTGCACTCTACTAGGCTGATTGATAAGGGAGAAATTGTGGCTGAGTGTGCTATACCTATGATAGACAAAGAGGCAGGAGATATGCAATTAACGGATTATCAGCTAGGCACTGTAAATTTGGGGAGACCTACCAGGGATGAGCAAATGAATCTAATTGATGTGGTAGCATCCTCAACCAAGTCAAGGATGTTGAAGGATAAACAGAGGAAGGATGAGCTTAAGGCTCAACTAGATCAATTGCATATTTTTCTTAGGAATATTTCTGCTCCAAGATCACAACAGGTTGCTGCAATTGAGACCCCAGTTTTGCTGAGCAAAAAGGAAGTAGAGGATTTGGAACAGGTGAGGGGCAAGGCATAAATGTTAGATCGGTGGGTAAGTAAATTAAATCAAGAAATAGATGAGGTATTAGAAAATAGTTTTGGGGTCTACAAAATGACAGAAGATCTGATGGAAGAGATGAAATAATATATTAAAACTTTGGAAGCACAAGAGGAGGAATATAGGGGATACAACCAGAAACTGAAAGAGGTCAATAAATTGCCTAAGACTACCCTCCTAGAACAATCGATATTAGAAGATAATTAGGATTTTCTGGAAAAAACTTCTTGTATACTCCGATTTAGAACAAATTTCTTATTCAAACATAGAAATGAGGTTCAAGATTCTGTTAAGGATCCGAGGGAACAGTTTGAGGAGTTGGAAGCCATTCTTGCTATTATTGTGAACATGGAGGTACTAGAAAAATAAGGCTTACCTTTAAGCCAAATAGAGGAGAAGTGGACTGAAATATTTAAAGAGGTTATGCAGAGAGGAGATGTTGATGAAGATTTTCTAATAGATAGATTGATGGACATCAAAGAATAAATAAGAGTAGCCAAGAGGGAGTTGACAAAGTTGAAGGATATGAGAGGGTTTGCTGCAGCGGAGTTGGAGCGAATTAAGTTTGAAGACAACTGGGTGGTTGGACCTGAATTAGACACATTACAACAAGTCTTCTCCAACTATGACGAATACATGATGGAGCAAACTTTGCATGCATAAATCTCATGCATGCATGGCTTTTTTCTTCTTTGCATGTTGCATGCAACATTGACAGTTTTTGAAGCGCATGAATTTTCTTCTCTTCTATTCTCTTTTCTTCCAGTTTAACTGAGTTTCCAAAGATAATTGTAAACCCTAAAAGGGTGGGTCGACTTAAAATAGAAGGGGACTTCAGATTTTGTATATCTATAAATACCCTTTGGGCATCATATTGTAAGGGTCAGCTAATAAAGAATAGAATTGGCCACCTGATATTAGGAGATATAATTTTTCATAGTGATTATAGAGATACATTGTTACTTGATTTTTACATTTAAATAAAATTACAGGTTTACGCAATATGGTGTTAGAATTAAATTTTACTTCATAAGGTTAATGAGTTATAATCTATCTGTATGCCAGTGATTGTGCTGAAGCATGATTGTTTCTTATGTGATGAAAGTCATTAGAAGAAACCAAATTTAAGGATTATCTTGTTAGATTATAATTGAATTGAATTTATTGAAGTTTGTTGATCTATGATCTTGGCAATGAATGAATATGCGTTCTTTTTGAAATCTTTGAAATAGTTGTGATATGCGAATTAAAATAAGCACCTTAGATGCATACAATGGTATAGATTATTCTGTGAATTGTATTAGGCTTTGGTTTTCTTAATCTGTTGGAAAACATTCATTGTTGAAGATATATGTCCGGATGTTAGATGAGTTTGATTCATGTTTGCTGATTTTCCCTTTGAGCTATCTTTTTCTTTTATTTAAAACCCCTATTAAAGTAGCTCAATGAATAAGTCATTGCTTGTATTCTTTGTTACCAGCACAGGGCCCTTGAACATTACAGTTGCATGGACCAATTGAGTGACACAAGACAATTGAGAACCAACTACTAGGACCTTGGGAGTTAGGCTACTATATGTTGTCTTTCTTTTTCAGGAGAAATAGAGTAGAAATATTCTGTTTTAACGTTGTTTGAGTCATTTTCACCATCAACAATACTCCTATCTATTAGGTGCTTGAGATGTAAGTTTTAGGGTGAACCCACAAAAGTGGTTTACAATTCGAGTGAGGAAGGAAAACTTCCAAAAACTCACCCATGCAAAAAAAAACCATTTTGAGGGGTTCGAGCAAACCTAACCCCCCTTTTCCCACGTTCCCACCCTCCAACACAAAAAGACTCCAAATTTTCGCCCTTCGAAACTCGGGTTGAGGATGAAAATGGAGGAGACTTCACAGATCCAAATGGAAGATGGTAGTCCTCAGAACGAGCTATCCAACGAATATAATTTTAATATGTTTTTGTTTTATTATGTATGTGTTTTTTTAGTTTTATTAAATATAGGTTTTCCACCGAAAATCAAGTCTTTGTTCTGCACATGTGGAAAAATAGTAGACTATCAAAATAAAATTTTAAAAAATATGTTCGGGTTGGGTATTGATGTCCTTGATCCATTAAAAAACAAATTTGAATTTTGATACATACATAAAAATTTATGTTGTATACGGTCTGCCTATGTCTAAATTGTAATTGGTTTGACTTCAAAACTTGATTAAGGAAAAAATATTCAATAAAACATTATAAAACCAAATGAAAGTGCTAGATATCGTAGTTACAAATCTAAATTTGAAAAAAATAGAATTTTATCCTTCATACAGAAAATGTTATCTTGTATACGGTGAGCATCACTCCTTAAAAATGTTGTTTAAAAAAAAAAAACTAGTTTTCGAAGGAGATGGAAATATAAGTGCAATTTGATTCCAAAAAAAATGAAAAAATATATTTAGAATATATAAACAAAACATCACAAATCACTAGTTTTCATCATGTTCAAATTCCTCACGGTTTAGTCGCTACAGGAGCCCGAAAGTGAAGATTTAGCTAATTTTTTTAGTTTGGTGTCTAGTTTGCCCAAAAATTGTAAACAATATTGTGGGATCACCCTTTAAATAGTGAGTTTTATAGGTATTTTTATGCTACTAAAATTATTCTAGATCTCTTGTTGGTGATACTATTATAAGTGGTTGACTTTGCAAGTGTATTATAATAGTTGATAACTAAATAATACATTGAATTACTTTGGAGTGTGGGGATTTTCTCCCAAAAGGGTTTCCCCCCATGTAAAACACTATAATATGTTATCTTGCTTTTATGTTTATTTCCTTGTAACTGCATGATTAGTTTAGTTTTTACATATATCTCCTCTTATAGATTAGTGTAGGAGGTGTATTCTACATTTCTTGCTTCCTTTTGTTAGATTTTAGAATTTGATCACCTCAGATTCTAGGTGTTAGGGACAAGAGCTTTTTGTACCCATTTTGAATCAAATGAGACCTTGCGTAGATCTTGTTGTAGAAAAAATGGGAAACATACCAAGGATAGACATAAATAAGCTATTGGGCACAAATTTTGAGCTTTGGAAACTCGAGAAAAAGGATATACTTGTAGATAGAGATATATGGGATGTAGCATAAACTGGATTCAAGCATGTTGCTACATCACAAGAAGATTGGGAAAAAATAGATAAAAAAGTGAAAGGCCTTAATATGCTCTATTTGATAGACTTTATATTGGTGAATGTACATGAAGCCATCATTGTAGCTCTTTGGAAGAAGTTTGGTGAGATTTATTAGGCTAAATCTATAATAATCATTGATTTCTAATCCCGTAGATTCAATATTTTGGATCGTCTAATTCAAGATCTAATGAATAAGCAAAAAATTAGAAATTAAGAGGCACACTAATATTCCAATAACCTTTCCACGGAGAAAAATCTATACTCTCAAAGCCTTGTTGATTGATGTAGCTTTCAGCTTAGAACGTCATTTTCCTTACAACATCTATTGATCTGACACATAATTCCTTATTGTATTTCATTTCCTTTTGGAACCTCTAAGCGAATGTTGATTGTAGTAGACATGTTGGTGAGTTCATTTTATATTCCAACCAATATATATGTTCTATCCAAAACTTTGTCAAATCAACATGATTTACCTTTTCAGGATTTTCTTACAATCACCTTTCTAAGTGACTTTTTCCCACTTTCTGGTAATTTATTCTCTTTTAACCTTTAGAGATACCAAAGTTGTTTGGTCTCTTTTTTACATTTTGATCAAAACTCCAATAATCCCATTGATTTTGGTTGGTGGGACCATGTCCACATCATTGATTACTTCACTCTAACCATTTTGGTCTTATTCATAAAAGTCGATTGTGTCGCAAAAAAGTGTAGCCTTGACACTTTTCACTCATTTGTGCCCTTTCCTATAGATTTTGGACCTCTTTTTTCCCCTTTCCAAGCTGGTTGTAGGACATAAAAACCCGACCAAAATAACCCTGGACAAAATAACCCGATCACAATAACCCAAGGACAAAATAACCCAGGGTCATAATAACCCAAGCCAAAATAACCCGTGGTCAGAATAACCCATGGAAAAAATATCCCCGTAATAATATAGATAAAGGAAAACAAAATTTATAAATTACATGTATGTTGCTAAAAAACTTTATTATTCAGATTTTCAATTAAAGTGACTATTTATGGTCATTTGGGCACATGAAGAGATAGCAGTGCAAATTGGAGCAAAAATTTGGCGTAAGAATTGGAAAAATATCTAAATTCTAATGTTCTATTTGATTTTATGTCATTTCTAGTTTACTAGCTTGATCTGAAATGACCACGGTTTATTCTATCCATGGGTTATTTTGACCACGGGTTATTTTATCCATGGGTTATTATGACCCTGGGTTATTTTGTCCTTGGGTTATTATGATGGGGTTATTGTTTCCAGGGTTATTTTGGCTGGGTTTTTATGTCTGGTTGTTTCAAAGTTTTGTAAAGAGTTGAAACAAACTCACACTTTCCTAGGCTTGTCATCACCAAATTCAACCATGTCTTATGGCATAATGACCCCTTAATGCACTTATAGACCCAAATTAAGTGTGTTTCAAAAGACAATCTCGACAAACATCATTAACCACATAATAATTCCTAACATTCAATCAAAATTACCAAGGTGGACTAAGTCACCACCTTGGGCGACTTAGTCCCATGTGGCATAAAAATCAAATTTAATCTTAATTTCTTGCGGGATTTTATCTTCTAAACCCTAAGGTCGGCCTCTGATGTGTTATTTTCAAGAAATTAGGGCACAACATGTTTAAATAGATGGTTTTCCCCTCATTTTAACCCTAACCATTCTAATTCAAAATCAATTTCATCATTCTCTCATCCCTCATCCACTACTCTTCTCAAGCAAGCTACAGTTTAAGTATTTTAAATCATCAAGACATCTTTTCTGAAGCATTCAAGGGTTGATTGTTAGACCAACTCAAGATCTATCATCAAGGCAAGGTACTAACTCCATCATTTCATATTTCATGGTATATTATCTTTTTTCTTCACTTGATTTAATTATCTAAAAGGGGTTTGACCAAGGCAAACCCCCATGCCCTAACATTCAACAAGTTTTTCCTCTTTGTGTGATTTGCAAGTTTTGTGTGCAGATTTGGAAAAGAACAAAGGTGGAAAAGTCTTCAACAACTTGTCAAAGCCCTTCAAGGTTGCAAAAACCCTAGTTGGAGCTTGGAGAACACTTACATACCAGATTATGTATTTTCGGGTCTGAAAACTTGTTAGGAGAAAAAGAGCATACCAAGAGCCAAAAAGTGCACCTTCAGATCTCCCGAAATTTGGAAGTGGACTAAGTCACCATTAGTGGAGACTTAGTCCCATTTTACATGCATTTTAGGGTTTTCTATAGATTTGAGTACCCTTTTGGTAGAAACGGGCCCCAGACCAGTTTTTCTAGATCTGGGACTAAATCGCCTAGATTGGCACAAGTGTCCTAGTCAACTTTTGCATCAAAATATTCAAGATTCTAGACCCTCATGCCACCTCTTTCAACCTCTAGGTGCACCTCTTCAGTTTTATTCATTTCTGTAGTAGTTTGTTTATGTTTCTTAGGTCATTTGCATATCATAATGTGTTTTCCAACACTTCACATTCTTTAGATTTAACATCAATAAGTCATATTTCTTTCAATTTTATGCATTTAGATCATCGTATTCAACACACACTTACATCATATCCATCATCACATTAATCTTGAATGTTAACTTTAGCATTTTGGTCCATCTTTCTCCTTGTAGGTGAAAAACCCTAGAAGTGTAAGAAAGCATTAAGGAGCAAAAAATTTATGTTAAATTTTGGTGAACCCAACTTTCCTACACCCTCTTGTCTGATTTGGATCTCTTTCTCATCCTAGGTTTGCATTGAATTACATTTCTCATTGTTTAAATTGCATTCTAGGGTTTCACATTTTGCATTAGTGAAAGTCCATATAGGTTGCATTTTTTGCATCTTAAATCATTAAAAATTTTTACCATTTTGCATTTGTATCTTAGGTCTGCTTCATACAACACAAAAACCACCTACACCCATCAAAATATTTTATAAATTCTCAAAAAAATCACTAGGTGGACTAAGTCGCCACCTTGGGGGACTTAGTCCCTTTAGGCCCCTGAAACAACCTCTTACAAAGCTGAAAACCCTATTTTTAAGCTTTTGTTTTGTGTTGTTAACTATCTGTATCAATTGGTTGTGTTTCTATTACATTCATTTCATTAGATCTAGCCTCAATTATCTCATTTCATGCATTTCTTAAATTACATTTTGCATTTACAACATTTCATTTTCAGATCATTGCATAGTGTAATCAGTAAATTACCTTCTTTGAAGTCTAAAAATTGTATTTCATCATTTGTCTTTACATTGCAAAGTTTTCATAACTTCTATTACATTTAATTCATTAGAAATAGCATTCATGGTACTTATGGATAGCATTAGACTTTTGCAATTTTCATTTTCTACATTAGTTCCTAGATCATTTAAATCAGATTCTTTAGAAAACGAAAACACAACATTAACATCACATGCACCCACTCACAACATTCTTACACTTAGAGATAGCAAGCCCTTTAGTAGTGATGAATTAGACATGTTAGATGAATCCCTTGATGAATTCATCTCTTCTAGCTCATCCACTAATGTTTTGCCACAAGAGGATGCAAGCATTGCTAATCATGATAATCATAATTATTCTTCTCTTGATATCTCTCCCATTGGTGACGAAGGTATCTTAGTGAAAGAAGATATAACCATTGAAGATCATGATGGTATTTCTTGTCTTCCTCCTCCCCCTTCCCCTTTGCAAAAAATTAAACAATAAGAAGATGAAAACATCATCCCCTTACCTAGTCTCTATAACCATGACCCTCAAACTCGTTCTTCTCATATCCCTCCTCAATGCAAAGAGGATAGTTTGGTATTAGAAGATATATCTATTACAAGTCATTAGAATCTTGAACCTCCATTCCCTAATGATCCTAACCTTTGGGACAACCTATTTGAAAATCATAATGGTCCTTCTCTTGATGCTTGGTGAACCTCTTCCAAGCTCTCCTACTAGGGTAAATAGTATGGAACAAGAATACGAGACCTTCACAAACCCAGATAATCAAATAGATCCCTCTCCTCATAATCCTACCAGTGATAATCCCATCATTGATCATTCCCCTACTTGTGATGAATTTATTTTAGATGAACCCATCCTTGAATGTCACAAACATGTGGTTTGTAGTTCTTCTCAAAACTCTCCTCCTAGGGAGAATATCATGATGCAAGACACAAATAACATTAACAATAGTAATATTATTCCCTTACAAGAAGATGCAGAGCCTATGTTAGACTCTCCTTCCCTAGGGGACATTAATATTATTCAACCTCAACTCATCCTTTATCCCCCTTCAAACAAACCTAAACTTGAACTTATCCTTTACCCACCTAAGCATAATGTGTTGCAAGAACTGAGTTATAATTATGTTGCTCATACACATTACACAAAAAATAATCCATGACAACAACAAACAACCTCAACATCCTTACCTTCATCCTCTCCCATATTACCTGCTGCCCCTCGCTTGAATTCACTCATTAGGGAGTATGATCTTGTCAACCAAATTAAGAATACTCCTGCTAAGATCTCATTATGGGATCTTAGTCAAGCCTCCTCTCACTATCACAACATGATACAAAATGACTTACAAAAAATTCCCATCCTTTCTAATGCGCAAACAAATGACATAGCAACTATGATTCAAGGCGTACAGGATGACATTGTTTTCCACCAAAGTGAGCTCCCTCCTTGGGAAGTGCAAAAACAAGCTGAAGCTTTCATAATAAAATCTCAATACAAATGCATAGGGATCAAGCGAACGCTTGTTGACAATGGCTCTATTGTTAATGTGTGTAGTGTAAATATTTTGGATAAACTACATGTGGATAAATCAAACATTCAAACTACCTCTTTGTCTATCAGTGGATTTGACAGTGTAGGACAAAAACCGCTTGGTGTGATCACTTTGCCTCTTATAGTTGGAATGGCCACATTAGACACACTAATCCATGTTATGCCAGATGATGTTTCATATAATCTCATTTTAGGTAGGCCATGGATTCATGCAATGAATGGGTTGCCTTCCACTCTTCATTGTAAGATGAAGTAAATCTACAACAACCAAGTGTACATGCTTGATACCGATCCTGAACCTTACAGTGTCTTACAACTTGAGAAAAAAAAAGCGCAACCCTTCACCACTTCAACACCCACCAAACAAGTGGAACCCATACAACAAACAACCTTAGATGATTGGGGTTCCCTAGACTTCACACCTCCCTTACTAGGAGAATCCAAGATCACAAAAAAAGACTCTAAAAAGGGAAACACATTCTTGTCAACACAAGACTTAGCCGATCCTTCACAATCATCCACCTCAACTATAGATAACAAAGCCAACAACGAACAAACACTCAATCCAAAAGCATTGAAAAATATTTATGGAAAAGGTTATGATCTCATGAAACAATTTGGTTGTAGTGGAAAAGGATGTGGTGCTAGTGAACAAGGTATATGCACCCCTATCAAGCCTAACATGCAAATATCACATCGTGGTCTTGGATTTTTTCCTTTCATTGACATCATAAAACCTTCCTCCAACATCAACGCCATCCCAAATCACCCTTCTAACCCAACCTTCGATAGCGATCCTTTGCAACAATTGAAACCAAAAAAGGAATCTTTGCTTAATACCAATGTCATCTTGCAACCTACTACTGATTTGGATTTTACACACTCCTCCAAAGGAGTGTACAAAATATCACAATCTATAGCGTCTTGCGTAAGTATGACCTCCTATAGTAAGCAAGACCCTTCTTTGTCACATGATAGAGGATCACCTCCTACCTTCGATCAAGAAGGTATCTTGTTGAGACTCCTCCAAGATCACTTGATCTCCCTTCCTCCAATAACTCAAAAGAAATGTTACAACAAACATTCCTTTTGTGCCTATCACTGAGTCCATGGTCATTCCACTAATAACTGTAAGGTAGAATAAAATCTGGAAATGATCTGTAACTAGAATAAACGATATTAATCCTAATCTAACCAATATTAATCTAAATCAAACAACAAAGAACGAGTAAAAATGAATAACAATAACAACTACAATGAAACAATCTCACCGAATATGCGTCCACTCCTTCGAATTATCTCGATTTCTCTTCTCCATTTTGCTGTTTCACTATTCTTGCCCTCAGATTTTCAGTATTGATGCAAGCATAACCTTGTTGAATGTCTAAGAAAAATATCGAAGATAAGTTTCTTCTCAAAAGTGTATGATTTCGGGAGGAGGAATAATGATAATGACATGCCATTTTATAGATTTTGGGTTTCCGAACGACCGACTCAGATTCAAAGAGAGATCAACGAACGAGATTGATGAATGTCATGTGATGTGAGTTCTGTCTCAGATAGAACGTGAGTTAGAAAAGACTATAGGATAGAGAATAAGTTAGAACGAGAACTTAATCTTGTGTCAAGACTGTTCGAAAATAGAAAGAACAAGAGTTCCAGATCTTAATCTTCAGTTAAGAGTCTTCGAAAATAGAAGAAATAGACTTTGTATGTCAAAGACAAAGTTAGAACTCGAAGAATAATTCATTCGAATGAAAACATGAGTTAAAACTAGTTAACTGACTACTTGTGACAGAGAGTCCTCTCACATAGACAGTCAGATGTTAAATCTAGAGATAACTAGAGAACTAAAAATAGATCTTGAGTCAGAAGGTGAGTGAATGATTAGTCAACTGATTGATAGAAGAAAGTGACATAAATGACTTAAATATGAATTAAATGTTAATTTAATTCAACATTCGAAAATGAAAGATATATTAATTAAATAAATAATGTAATTTATTTAATTGACTTTTGAAAAGGATTAAATGAATAATTAAATAATAAATATTTAATTATAGTTGAAATATGATAAAGGGGGGTAATTATATAATAAATGATTTAATTAAGAAGGAGGAATTAATTAATTAGTGACATAATTAAATAAATATGATTTATTTAATTAATCAAGTTGAATAAAGGTTATTATGAATTAATGAATTAATTAAAAAGGGGTATTTAATTAATAGAGGAAATATGTGTTAGAAAGGGTAATTAAATAATTAACATTATTTAATCATGACCATGGATAATAGAAAATTATGTCGAATGTGTACTCGCAGGCCTAGACCAATTTTCGGTGTCTACAGTTTGCCCCTCTTTGATACAATGTTGTTACGGTGTTGTGTCAAATAAAATATGCCCCGATCGTGCCCCAACATGAAACAGGTTAGGGTATGCCCCCTCGGGAAAATTGACAAATTTTTGAAAGTTTCAAAAAAAATCAAGAAATATTCCCAATAAGTCAATTTGATGGTAAAAAATGCTATGTAGTTGACATAATTGAATTTGGAGATGTTACAAATGTGTATGGGTCATTAGAAGTTGAAAGGTTAAGTGGCCAATAGACAAAGTCAGAAGAAATGCCACCCAAACCCTAGTTATAAATAAGAATTAGGTTGAAAACCAATTCATTTGCACCCGAAAGAGTTTGAAGAACTGAGATTTTGGTCTGACTATTGGATGGAGATAGCTCCCATTCCATACGCTGCGCATCAAGGATAATAGATCCAAACCTTCAAACGGCCTGCCGACGCAGGACCACCAGTATGTACTCGAAAACAAACTCTTGAAAGCTATTTTTGCACATAGTTTTAGGGCTTGAAAACTTAATAATCATATGCGGTCATTCGGGATCGATGCATATGCCGTCGTATGCACCGCATTTGCCTACGAAATGACGCATATGCTAAAAAACGCTTAGGCTAGGATAGGCATTTTCGGTATTAAACACATTTGTATTAAAATGCACCACATATGTGCGTATGGAACACATCTGCATTGAGGATGTATGCATGTAGGTTAGTTAACTGCATTTGCATTAGTGAAACACATATGCATCAGGTAGACAAGGTATAAGAAATGCACCACATTTTCTTTTCTGCATCGCATTTGTAGTAGTTAGAAATTGGATTGGTAATGTGCAACACATATGGAATATGTAACGCAAATGCTTTGTCATGCAACACATTTGTGATAGTGAGCTGCATTTGGCTAGGAAAATTTTCTGAAAATTTTTCTAAGGAAAAACTTTTGAAAATTGTGACATCATGGTTGAAATGCAGGTTGTTTTAGATCCTATTTACATGCGGGAGTCACATCCGGACACCTTTGATCTGAGAGATCGTCTGATTAGTGTAGAGATACGAATTTTGTGGAGACTTGGTCTGCGTCATTGTCTTTCGATGCCCACTATTCGGGCAAACAGAGGGATGCTCACCGCATTGTGCGAGCCATGGCACTCTGAGACATCATCATTTCATATGCCGAATGGGGATGCGACTATCACATTGGAGGATGTGTATAGGATACTTAGACTTCCGATCAAAGGAGAGTGGTTGATGTACGATACCTAACCTGGATTGGCTGAGGTAGCCAGATTTTATCAGGTTGACGATATTAGTAGGCTCAACATTGAGCATTATGAGATCAGATGGCCGATGTTGGCAGACAAATACGATAGGATTGACTGTATACTATACACACTGATAGGTGGGATAGTATTACCGGATCGACGGGGTCATGGTTTTCCTGTTGGATGGGGAGAGATGTTTGTGGGTATGTTAGAGAGAGAGACCGTGTATGCCTGGGTATGTGTCTATTAGGGATGCTATATTTCCATTTACATGATATTGCATACAGAGGCACACAGTTGTTGAGTTGTGGGACCACTCTTCTGATGGTTTGGGCATGGGAGAGGATAGCTATTTTTCATCCTTCGGTTACTATAAAGTGACGGGCTAGATCTCCGTATGTTTTCTGGTACACGGGAAACATCACTCAGAGCCATGTGGGAGATACTGAATATTGGAGACACGCACTCAATATCTTAGATCAGTTCACTTGGAGACCATACATGGACTGTGAGCAGTGGTCTGATGAGGATAGACATTTTCCATATTGTAGACAGACACAGTACCTGATTGGGAGGACTGTTTCAAGTGTGCACATCATAGAGAGACACTTGCTAGAGCGAGTTTTGAGATAGTTCGAAGAGGTTCAAGATGAGCCTCGAGGTAGAGCAGAGTTTGCTCGTTTGTCTAGAGAGGTTCCACACTGGGGGCCCATGATTCCAGTAGCTACTGCAGAGTCAGAGATACAGGCCTTACAACTAGTACAATGGGGATGGAGAGACAAAGCAACAGATCCAGGGACTACAACTGCATATGACGCATGGTGGGGGGAGCATCATCCGATTCCTTACACAGATCCGGATTAGTCGACACCAGTAGAGAGACAAGGCACATGGCTGAGAGGACGACGGAGAGGTAGAGGTGACAAAGTTGGAGGGAGGGGTGGTAGGGATGATGGCAGAGGAGGGGGTGGTGGTAGAGGCGATAGACGAGGATAGAGAGGGCGGAGAGGGGGTCGGGTAGGTGGAATTTCACCTATCCAAGAGGCAGTGGTAGAGGATGTACGAATGTTGGACATCGGAGGTGGAGCTGATGCACAAGTCAGAGATGAGCATGCTGTCGAGGAGGTAGTTGATGTGGATATTGGAGGAGAGGATGTCGTAGAGGATGAGGATATGGATATAGATATAGATCCTCTAGGTATTCTGGTAGGGTATGGGGAGGACGATGCTGAGGAGGAGGAACCTATGGAGGAGCAGGAGAGAGAGCTCAAAGATCAGATTGTGGAGGGGAGATGGGAGGATGATGCCCCTAGGGATGGTGATAGGGAGGCCATGGAGGAGAGACTGAGACTGATGATAGTAGAGCTTGATGCCATGCAAATAGATAGAGACAATGCTCATACAGAGAGAGACAATGCTCGTATGGAGAGAGATAGTGCTCGTATGGAGAGAGACAGTGCACTCATGGAGAGAGATCAGGCCATAGATCGGAGACAAGAGATAGAGCAGTAGTTCACAGAGGTCAGATGTCTATGCAGTGGAAATTCATCTGATGGTATGGTACGCGTGTTAGTCAGATCGGTAGAGAGAGCTACTTATTACAGGGATTTATATGAGGTAGTGGTGCTAGCAGAGAGACGAGCTCCTAGGTTTTCAGAGGTTCGTAGTCAGAGATCACAGGGTAGGAGTCAGACAAGGACACATAGTACAGAGGGTGTGGTAGGAACACCGAGGGCAGGTCTGTATGAGAGGCCTTCCACCTCATAGAGAGCACCTTCAAGGATTTTCCCACCACCTTCACCATGTGACAGTAGTGGCAATGGGACACGTCGACACTTGTTATATGTGTAGACATTGTATTTTGATCAAAGAGCCTGTGAGCTCATTTTTATTTATTGATATACTCAGACATTGTACTATGACATATTATTTTGAGTGATATATATATATATGATTTTGGCGGCTTCTATATGATATGCAGTTCTATTTTATGGATGATGCATTATTTCTATATGATTATGTTTCTTATATGATGTATGTATATATGTTATTAATGAATGTTTCTACATGTTATGTAGTTTATGATGTTTATAATGATTCTATTTGAGAATGGATGTAATGTTCTATATGATGCTTATTTATATGTGATGGTGATATGCAAGTGTAATGTTTCCATTATGTACCTTATGACGATGAAATGCCTATTATGTCATGATTTCATAGATATGCAATGAAAATGTCAATGTTCCTATATGTGTAAAATGCAATGTAACTATATGAAATGCTTATAATATGTATGCATATGCAAATGATCTAATGTTTTTATGTTGTGTCACAGGACTTTATCATTATGTCGAAGAAGAGAAATGTTAGCATGAATGAATGTAGAATGTTAGTAAGAAATAATAGAGGTTGATTGATTGAAAAACATATGATCTTAGATATTTTTCCATAATATGCTATGCTTTATTGTTTATCATCATTGAGCGGGACATGACACAAATGGATAGTACACACCATGATATGAGATAGACCATAGTGTAGAAAGTCATCCATCTGCTAAAAACAGAGAGTCACAGACAAGGAGTGTCTTAACTCATACCAAGGACAAGATTTCCCCAGTCGTTTTGTCTTGACAAACCAAAGACAACAAACAAATAAAATATGGGTCATGAGATGCCATTTCTCCTCTAAATCCTTGATAGGACATCCTTGAGAAAACTAGTAACATGACTCAAAAAACAATGTTAAAAATACAGTTGACAGACAACAACCAAAGAAAAAGAGTCCTAAGACATCCTTGCTTCTCTAAATCCTTCAAGGGACATCCTTGAGAAAGCTAGTAACCGGACTTAATTCACAAAGTGATAAAAAGATAAGACAAAATAAGATATAAAGTCATAAAGCCAAATAAAAGTATTCACCAAAACTTGATCTTGTGGGATTGTTTGATTGTTGATGTTTGACATAGCGTAATGTGAGGGATGACACATACCGCATAAGACGTTGAGTCTGGTTTCGATTTGGCGACTTCTGTATAAGGCATGAAAAATCCTAGTTTCAGAAAGACACGTGCCGTATAAGAAGTTGGAGCTTGATGATGTTGATCCGAAAAGCTACATGAGGCTATGAAAATTTAATGACGTCTATTGACAAGATAGACATATCTTGCGTAAGGCATAAGTTGATCATTCTATCAATGTGTTCGATATTGACTTGATGACTGTTTGAGATGTTTTGCCTTGTTGATGCATGAATTGTTTTAATTCGTTGACTGATTTAAAAGTGTGTGTATGTGTGTTGACAATGTATGACCTAAGATGATACCCTAAAGGACTGACCTAATGTGGTCTCGGGGGCTCATCGATTGATTAGCCTTGCTTACGTAGTACATGCAGAGACCTCGTAGTTCGACACAACTTTAACTGACATAACTGATTGAAGATATGTACTTAAGATGATGACATGCGACATGTGTGATAGTGAATGAAATAAACCCTATTGGACTGACCTAGTGCGGTCTCGGGAGCTCATCAATTGATTAGCCTTGCCTACGTTGTACACGCAGAGACCTTGTAGTTCAACATGACCAATGACGTTGAATGTACAAAGAGTCATGATTTGAAATGTGATACATGACAAACCTAGATGGAGAGACCTAATGCCTCAGGGGCACATTGATTGATGGCCTTGCCTACGTCCCAGTCATAGAGGCAACGTAGTTCAACTATGTCTACGACTGACTTAACATGACTGACTTGACTTTGTTTTTGGTATTTTTTGACATGTTTTGATTTTTTTGGATTTTTGAAGTTTTTAAATGTTTTTTGGGATTTTTCAGGACATTTTCGATGGTGTAATGTTATGTACAAGGTCCTCCTGGAACAAAATAAAGATTTTCCCCCATTCGGGAATAAGACTTGCAAGATGGAGTGGGGAATGTGATGGAATGGACTTTGATGTCAATCATTCCAAGCAATGGACAAGACAACCATTTATTATGATGGATGATGAAAAAGTCTGATTGGAATGACGGTAGACGAAAGAGCGAGCTTGACTACACATAGCGCCTATTTGCCAGGTTTTCACCATGGTACTTATACATAGCACCACCGAAGCGATTTTCACTATTCGACATATTATTTCTCTTTACTATTTTTATTTTCTCAATTTTTTTGGTGTTACAAAACACCTGTTTGCCATGTTTTCATCAAGGTAACCATTTTTTTTTTGTTTTTTCCATTTTTTTGTACTTTCTAGATTAAGACATGGATTCTCAGAAGCTATGCATAGAACCTCTTCAGGTGAAGGCTATTGATAGGTGACAAAAGTGGCTCTCCTTTAGGAGTAGAGAGTTGGTACGCTCCTGATCCAAAAGCTTCTGTGACAATATAAGGCCCTAACCAGTTAGGTTCGAACTTTCCTGGCTTTTCTCGTTCAGCTTGATTCTTAGGATTCTCCATTAAAACCAAGTCACCAATGCCAAAGTGTCTATTTAGAGATTTCCTGTTATAGCTACGATGAAGACGATTTTGATATGCTTGCAAATGGTCTAGTGCTTTCTGTCTTCTTTTATCCAGTAATTCTATCTCTTGTAACCTAGATACACGATATTCTTCATTGTCAATGTGACCTTTCAAGGATACCCTTAGGGAAGGTATTTCAACCTCAATAGGTAAGATAGCTTCAGATCCGAAGACTAGGGAGTATGGAGTTGCGCCAGTGGGAGTACAGATGCTTGTGCGGTAAGCCCATAAGATAGGATTAAGCTGTAGGTGCCAGTCATGACCAATGTCATTGACAGTCTTTTTCAAGATTCTAACAATGGTTTTATTAGATGCCTTAGCTTGGCCATTACCTTGTGGGTAATATGTGGTGGAAAAATGATGTTTGATATGGAAATCTTCACATAAATGGCATAATTCTTGGTTCTTGAATGGGCAGACATTGTCTGTGATTATGGATTGGGGTACACCATACTGACAAATGATATAGTTTAGGATAAACTTGGTTATTTGCGTGCCGGTGATGTAAGTCATGGGAATAGCTTCAATCCATTTGGTGAAGTATTCGGTGGCAGTTATGATGAATTTATGGTTGTTGGATGATGGAGGGTGTATCTTACCTAAGAGGTCCAATCCCCATTGGGAAAAGGGCCATGGTGAAGTAATCAGACGAAGCTCCTGTGCTGGTGCTCTTATCAAATCTCCATGTATCTGACATTGTCTACATTTATTTACAAAGATATATGAGTCTTTCTCCATTGTAGACCAATAATAACCTAGTCTCATAATCTTATGGGCTAAAGTAGGACCACTTGAATGGGATCAACATGTACCACTCACAAAGTTGTTTGTGCTTCCTCAACATCGAGACATCTCATTAGGGCATTATCTAAGGTACGTCTATATAAGGTTTCTCTGATGATGGTGTACTTAGATGACTTATAGATAAAGATTCGATGTTGGTTATTTGACAGGTCTAGAGGTAAAGTTTGGTCAGTTAGATAGTCGAATATGTCTTTATACCACGGGTAAGTAGGAACAAAAATTGTACACATCATCGCAGAATCGGGGACATCATAGGCGAGGACCAAAAACTGTTTAACCAAAAACTCAAACTTAGGCATGTTACTCAGAATATCCAATAAGGAACCCACGGTTGCCATAGCATCTGCAACCCTATTCTGAATACATGGTATTTGTTGAAAGGTAATGTCATTGAAGTACTGCTTGAAACTATCAACCATGTGCTTGTAAGGGGAAATCTTCTCATCCTTAGTCTCGTAATCATCATTTACTTGCCAGATTACTAGTTGAGAATTGCCAAAAACACGTAGACTCTTAATCTTCCACTGAGTTGCCATTTTTAATCTTGTCACTAAGGCTTCATACTCTGCTATGTTTTTGGTACAAGGGAAAGAAATCATGAATGATTTAGGAATGGTATCACCTTGAGGTGTAACAAATAGGATACCTACTCTTGAACCATGATTTGTATGTGACCCGTCAAAGTATAGTTTCCATTTTGTTCTAGTGTTAATGTTGAAGATAAATTCGTCAAGAAAGTTCGCCACTAAAGGATGGTCTGCCTTCATGGGTGCATCTGCTAACTGATTTGCAATCACCTATCATTTTATAGCCATCCTCTCTACATATTGGATGCCATACTCTCTAAGTATCATAACCCATTTAGCCAATCGGCCTGTTAATGCTGCCTTACTTAGGAGATATTTGAGGGGATCTATCTTTGCAACCAACATTATTTGGCGATTTAGCATATAGTGCTGAAGTTTTTGGGTAGCAAAGACTACCAAAAGAAAGGCATGTTCTATGTTGCTGTAATTCAATTCATAGCCCACTAAGGTACGACTAATGTAGTAGACTTCTCTTTCATGACCTTGATCATCGTTTTGTGTGAGAAGAGCTCCTAATGCTAACCGAGTTGTTGAAATGTATAGTATCAATGGTTTTCCATCTGTAGGTGGCATTAAGACTGGTGGAGTGAGAAAATAGTCCTTGATTTGTTGGAAATATTCTTGACATTTAGGTGTCCACACAAATGGTACTCCTTTCTTTAGTAGATGTTGAAATGGGTGTATTTTGTCTACCAGTTGTACTATGAAACGCCTGATAGACTGTAATATTCCCTGTAGTGTTCTTAGCTGACCAATGCTGACTGGAGGAGGCATTTCTATAATAGCTCTTACCTTCTTTGGATCTACTTCAATGCCTCTTCTAAAGATGATATACCCTAGAAGTTTCCATGATTTTACTCCAAAGACACATTTCCTTGGATTCAACCTGACATTGTAATTCTCTAGCCTCTGGAATATCTTTCCTAGAACTTTCAAATGATCTGCCCTTGTCTCTAATTTAGCTATAATTTCATCTACATAATCGTCCATGAGAGTATGTATAAAGTCATGGAAAATCGTAGTCATTTCCTGTTGATAGGTAGCTCCTGCATTCTTAAGCCCAAAAGGCATAACATTCCAACACTATGTGCCCCATGGACACGTGAAAGCTGTCTTGTGTTGGTCTTAAACTACGATTTTGGTTTGGTTATATCTAGAGAAACCATCCATGAGGGATAGCATCTCATATCCTACTGTATGATCTACTATCATGTCTATGTTTGGCAAAGGGAAGTCATCCTTAGGACATTCCTTGTTGATGTCTCTAAATTCTATACAAATTCGGATGCCCCTAGTTGGTTTAGTCACTGGTATAAGATTTGAAATCCAGTTGGCATAGTCTATAGTTATTATAAATCCTACATCCAAAATTTTCTTGAGTTCTACTTTGATCAATAGAGAAATATGTGGATGCATTTTCCTTAACTTCTATTTGACTGGCTTAATACCAAGCTGTAGTGGTAAATGGTGCAATATTAGTTCTGGATCCAGCCCAGGCATGTCAGCGTATGACCATGCAAAGTTTATTTGTCTCTTTTTGAAGAAGTCCTTAAACTCAGGTTGTTCTGCCTCTGTCAATGATGCTGCAAAGTATATGTGCCGAGGGTTTTCTTCTGTATTTATGTTGACCTCAATAGACTCTTCTACTAGCATTGGTGACTTTTTCTGTTCAACGGGGATAATATTTAAACCTCTATCCTTGGGTGCCTTAGAGAGGTTTTCACCCTCGGATATGTCCTTTATTTTGACTGTTTCTTCATCCAAAGGCGCCTTTCGGTTTTCACCTAGGGACTCATCATTTTTCTCATTTTCATCATTTTTCTTTTTATCTTCATTGTTTGCGACTAGAGGTGTAAATAGACTCCCCAAAATATGCTTTATCATCCAAGTCTATGGTAAAACTAGCTTTATGATCCACTCTTGGTATGCCTTCTCAAAGTCCCATGAACTCAACAATTGCTTCATCGTTCTTGAATGTGTCTATGATGGGTGTACCTTGTTGATCCCAGTCGATAAGTTCGGGATATATGAGAGGCATGTCCTCATCAGAGTTATCAAAGGTGGAAGCTGACAAGGTGAATATAGAGTGGTTGACATGATCACAAAAGTTTTGGACTAACTCCTTCTTGTTCTTTTTCCTATGGGTAGGTAAACTCTTCTGTGGGACTATTGTAAGGGCTGAGTCATTAGAAGATGGTTTGTCAGGTGCCCAAGATGCATGATCAAGGGTTTCCCAATAATAGTGCTTATGCCATTCTTCTTTGGACAAGTGTTTCCTATGAAAAGGACTAGATGGTTTTGGTACAGGTTTTATCTTTAGGTCCAATTCTCCAAATAGAGCATCTATGTTCATGGTACTGGTAGAGGAAAGGGAATCCCATTCACAATCGCTTGAGTCAGGAGATTCATTGTAAAATGGGGGAAGTGGTTCATGAGATATCTCGATGTTTGCATAAGCACTCACTTCCTCTTGAAATGGTCACGAAGTACTAGGAAACCCAATTCTAAGAGGTTGAAACCCTAGCCCTAGGTATTTCAGTCGTGGTGAGACAGTGATCGGTTCCGTCCTTCCATTTTGATGTAGTCCTAACCCACTATACCCATCATAGCCTTCATTTTGCATTATCTTAAAGCCTTTTCCATATTGGTCCTTAGCTATTTGAATAGACGGCGAGGGGTATGCATTGTCTTCTTGATACAACCAGGATGTAATATCACCTTGATCCACAATTTCTTCACTTAACTCTCCCCACTTGGTCAATGTCATTGTAGGGGGAACATAGAATGTGATTACTGACTGTCTTCTATCTTCCATGGGTAAGCCATATGCCTTAGGTGGAACTAGTTGACTAACACTGTATGAGGCCTTTATGTAATATTCTCCACAACCCTTGTCTTGGATCTCGACCTTAGGAGTGGATGATGGTGGTTTGAATGAAATAGACTTCGTAAGATGTGATGGGTCAACGTATAGGGATAAAGTGGACGATGAAGCTTCTTGGTTAACTGGTACCTATCATTGTGGAATTTCCCTTAGGCTTGTACAATACTAAAAAGGATCTGGATCACCATCAATTTTGATCTTGGTGCCATTATACAGGAATTTAAGACATTAGTGATATGTTGAAGGTACAACTTTCATTGTGTGTATCCAAGGTCTACCTAACAACAAGTTGTACGAAAGGGTGAGATCCAAGACTTGGAAGCTGGTGTTCATAATTGCTGGGCCAATTCTGATAGGTAATGTGACAACTCCTTTGGATGATCTTTCCTCATCATCGTAAGCCTTGATGACTATACTCTTAGAGGTGTCTATGCATTCTTTTGAGAATTCTAATGCCTTAACCAATTTTAGGGTACACAGGTTCAAACCTGCTCCTCCGTCTACTAAGACTCATCTGACTTTGGTTTGATGGACTAGGACTTGAAGATGTAACGGGTCATTATGATCAGACTTTTCGGTTGAGTAATTTTGTTGGAAAAATATGGGATGATGCGAGTTGGTTAAATACCCCACCATTTCTTCAAAACAATTGACATCTAAGTCTGTAGGAACAATCATGTTCTGTAAAGCTTTGTCAAGAATGGCTCGATGCTTAGGTGATAAAGTCAATAGTTCCAAAATGGATATTTGTGCGGGGGTTTTCTCAATTGATCGAGGAGATTGTACTTAAACTTGGAAGCTTGTGTAGATGGCTCAGAAGAAGGACCTGGAATATTTATCTTAGTTCTGCGTGTGTTTACAACACATTCCGGATGCTTCTTAATGATGATGGTATTGGCGTTTTCATTTGTAGTTCGGAGGTGATTTATGATCATTCCTTTACCATAGTCATACTTGGTATTGGTATAATTTGCCGATGGATTATTCTTGGTTCCCAAACTGGAGGATTTTCCTTTTGTGTGGTCATGTAATGGCTATGTGAAGACCTTATGATCACTGTTCTTGGTATTTTTCTACCCATTGACCTCTATGGTTCCGTTTTCAACAAATTATTGGATAATATTATTCAATTGTCGACATTGTTGTAGGTTGTGTCCTTTTGTTCGATGATAGTCACAATAAGAATTGTCATCCCACCATGAAGGTTTAAATTGCCCAGGATCATACTCTATTGGTTCCAAAGGTTTAATGAGATTATGTTAAATCAACTCTTTGAAAATTGTCTCGATTGGTTGCCCCAAAGGGGTAAATTCACGTGTAGGAAATCTCCTTTGTGGTCATTGTTGTTGTGAATTTTGGATGTAATTGGCTGTTTGATCTGGACTATTCGTCATGTCTTGATTGGGTTTGTAACCTCTAAGTGTGATAACTAGTCCTGTATGTATGTTTTTAGCATCAACAATGCTGTCATTCGTAACATTTTTGTTTCTAGGCCAGAATTTATTCCTATCATTGGGTGTGTTTTGATGTTGGACAACTGGGTTTCTGCCTAGTACTTTTATTTCGCCTTTGTCAATAAGGCCTTTTTCGAGGATGATGCCCTTTTGTACCAAGTCTAGCAATGAAGTACAACAATGTACCCTTAAGTCACTTTGCAGTTTTGGATTGATGTTTTCAAGGAATATCGTGACCTTTTGCTTTTTTGGTATTTCAACTAGACATCTGCTAGCTAGACTTCTCCATCTCTGGAAGAAAGTGGTGAAAGTTTCACCGTCTTCTTGTGTTGTGTGACACAAGGTAGCTATGGTTATTTCATTGTCTATGTTAAAGACAAAGTGTTCGACAAACTTCTCAGCTAATTCACCCCAGGATCGTATGCCATATGGTAATTTAGAAAACCATTCTAGTGCTATCTTGATAAGGGTTCGCGGAAATAGTCTCATCAAGTATGTGGGGTCATATGATATGTCCATGCATGCCGTTGAAAATTCTCTAATGTGTTCTAAAGGATTCTTCCTCCCATTATACTTAGGAAAATTCGGTATAATGTACCCATGGGGGAAGGGTGTCATGTAAAGTGCTTTGTCAAAAGGACATGGACATAGATCTTGCATTGAGATAGTTCATTTGCCTGACATAGACATGTTTTCCATCTGTTGTTGAAGCATTTGCATTTGGTTTTGGAGAACATCTACTTATGTCAAGGACATGTTGTTTGCATTGTTTGGATCAATGTAGGTGTTCTGATATGCCATGTTCTGTAACGAGCTATGATTTGGTGAGGGAATATATCCCGTTAGAATGTTTTGATTTGGTATAGAAATATTTCTTGTCTGAATGTTCTGATTTGGTATGGGAATATTTCCTGTCTAAATGTTCTGATTTGGGATAGGAATATTTCTTGTCTGAATGTTCTGATTGGGTATGGGAATATTTCCTATCTGAATTTTTTGATGTGGTATAGGAATCCTCATGCCAACTTTGGATCTCTTACCAGTAGTGTTGGTGCCAAAGGGGTTGGAGGAAGTTTCTCCTACAATAAATTGTAAACCCTGTGTTACGTTGAAATGGATTGTGCTTACAATTGATGATGTTTGAGTAGATATGCTAGTTGGTATCGCTGTGGTAATTTGGGGAATAGAAAAACTTGACGTCGCAGTTTGCGTTGGTTGAGTAGACTATGGTTTCAAAGTATGAATATCAAATCCTGGTGGTAGTGTGACACCTTCTACTAGCAACTTTGCTAGATATCATTAGGGATCATTTTCCAAACACTCATCCATAAAGGATGCAAACTTAGGATCTTGTATAGTGGCATCTATGTCTTCTATATAAATTCATCCATGTGTGTTTCTAGTGAAGTGTTTTTCAAGCAGAGGTTTGTGTGGTCTCTCACTTCCTGATGGTTGATTTCTGAATGGATCGATCAATTCGTTGGGGTCCGACATTGCTTTATGTTTCTTTTGAGACCTTGTTTGGACCATGAAAAGTTTCTCAAACCAAGGTAATGCAGACTATGCCTAAAAATTGATATGACCTATCTCTATGTTTTTTATTGTTGGATTTTTTGAAAAAATAAGGATGTTACTAAAGATTTCAAAAATGATGTATACTAAGATGACGTATGGTAGGATGGATAAAATGCAAAATCTCAAGGAGATTATGACGATAAATGCTTCTAAGATGGGTATAACCTACCACCTATGGAATAAATGCATGCAATGATTTGTGTTTGACCAAGGAACTTGATTGTAGGACAAGGACAGTTGACAAGGTGAATTTTCCAAACTAGACTGTTGAGCTAAAAAGATTCACTAAATAGGACTAAAGTGACTAGGTTCAATGATTGTGACAAATCGGGACATGAACGTATCGAATGACAAGGAAAGTTATCTATTCTGTGATATGTAATTTCCTAGGAAGTATCTATATGAATGCAACTTAAGATGACTATGACTAGGACGTATATGACACCTAATAATGCAAGGTTTTGAGCAAATTTTTCTAGTTTCTGTCCAAGGTTGATCTTTAGAAACAAAAGCGAAAAAGACAGTGATGTTTCAGACTTAGTTTGCGGGTTTCAAAATTTTTTGTTGATAGTCAAATGCGGTTCACCTATCAGATGTGGTTCTATTTTTGATAGATGCGGTTTATCATGTGCATGCGGTGATTTGACTAAAACCTAGTTTTGGATGTTGACAGACAGTTTTGAATTTTTGACAGATGCGGTTTTCATTATGACAGATGCGACTCACAAAATCATATGTGGTTCATAATAAAAACTCTGTAAACCTAAATTTATGACAGACACACATGCAACATTTTGTTTCACAGATGCGGCTTGCATATACACATGCGACTCAAAATTTGACAGTTGCAGATCGTAATATCTAGATTGTGAAAATGAACTTTTTTTTTGACAGACACTTGTGGCGTTTCCCCTAACAAATGTGACTCGCTAAGATAGATGTGGTGCTAAAAATGATAGTTGCGACTCACTTTGTTGACAGTTGTAGTTTTCTGAAAGTTGTTTTGATAGAATCCATTAGTTTGATCAAGTTTTTGATGAATACAACAAAAAAAAGCACAAAAATCAATGTATTTTCAGTTTGTGATGATAGAACTATTAAGACCAAAAAAAATTTACAACCTAGGCTTTGTGGAAAATACTTGTTGAGTTCTTACTTGGATTTCTCCAACTACACATATTCATTGTGGATGAGTAGTAGCTTAACCCCACTGGCTCCCCTCCATGGCACTCACTTATACGGGGCAGCCAAGCTACTGTACCCATGAAACTCCCATGGCATACATCTCATCTCCACACATGAACCGTAAGAATGTAAGACGACTTCACAGGTCCGACCTTGCTGCGCTAGCAAATAGGTAGGATTTTGGCAAAACTACAACATGGTATTTAGTAAGGGAATTTCATTCATGGGGAACCATTCAGCTTGGCGAGAGACCATTTCTACCCTTTTCGTTGAAATGGTGAGCATGATTTCTGGGGTTTCTCCCAGAAATCCGTTTTTATATACCGGGTGGAAGTCACTGGCTAAAGCGTGTTACCGGTCTGAGTCATCTTGGGGTGAGTACTTTTTCCCACCAAGACAGACCCAAGTTCTAGAGTCAGTAACCATTTCTCTTACACCCAGGATTGCATGACTGCGCAAGGGAAGAGGATACTTCGATATACCGAATCATAAAGGGTAACATAAACGTGCTTTCGCACCAGAGAAAGCAAACACTGATTATTTTTAATCCAATTGACAGTTATTTATCTACGAAACAGAAAGCTTGCTAAATAAAATTAAAACAAAGGCATTAGGTCCTACATGCGAATTGATCAGTAGTTCATTTTTCTTGTCTTCGGCTTTCGTCCTGCTAAAAAATATGTCTTTGGTTTTTTTATTGTCTTCTATGCTTCGTTTTGCAAAAACTATGTTAATCCTCCTTAAAACAACTACAAACAAACATTAGCAAAAAATGAAATATGGTGAAAAACAAAAAAAGAAAACGCGGATGTACGGAAGTTTAATATAAAAATGAAAATGAAAAACTTTACCAGTCAGATGCGACATTTCAAGCCACAGATGCGGCTTGAAGTTTGATAAGAGGATGCGGTTCGTGTTGACAGTCGGTCATGGATCAAAATATTGACAGTCGGATGCGGTTCAAGGTTTTGCAGATGCGGTGCGTAATGGAAGATGCATTTCGGATTTTAGCAGATGCGGCTCGCGATGACAAATGCGTCATTTTTGCTAACAGATGCGGTGTGCTGTACGATTCCTGTAAAAATAAAAATGGAAAAATAGAAAGATGCGCGAATTTGAAGCGTGTTCACGTCAGGTTCACCAAATGTAACATAGAATAAAATCTGGAAATGATCTGCAACTAGAATAAATGATGTTAATCCTAATCTAACCAATATTCATTTAAATCAAACAACAAAGAACGAGTAACAATGAACAACAATAACAACTACAATGAAATAATCTCACCGAATATGCGTCCACTCCTTCGAATTATCTCGATTGCTCTTCTCCATTTTGCTGTTTCAGTATTCTTGCCCTTAGATTTTCAGTATTGATGCAAGCATAACCTTGTTGAATGTCTAAGCAAAATATCAAAGATAAGTTTCTTCTCAAAAGTGTATGATTTTGGGAGGAGGAATAATGATAATGATAGGCCATTTTATAGATTTTGGGTTTTCGAACGATCGACTCAGATTAAAAGAGAGATTGACAGATGAGATTGATGAATGCCATGCAATGTGAGTTCTATCTCAGATAGAACGCGAGTTAGAAAAGACTGCAGGATAGAGACTAGGTTAGAATGAGAACTTAATCTTGTGTCAAGACTGTTCAAAAATAGAAAGAACAAGAGTTCTAGATCTTAATCTTCAGTTAAGAGTCTTCGAAAATAGAAGAAATAGGCTTTGTATGTCAAAGACAAAGTTAGAACTCGAAGAATAATTCATTCGAATGCAAACATGAGTTAAAACTAGTTAACTGACTACTTGTGACAGAGAGTCCTCTCGCAGAGATAGTCAGATGTTAAATCCAGAGATAACTAGAGAACTAAAAATAGATCTTGAGTCAGAAGGTGAGTGAATGATTAGTCAACTGATTGATAGAAGAATGTGACATAAATGATTTAAATGTTAATTTAATTCAACATTCGAAAATGAAAGATATATTAATTAAATAAATAATGTAATTTATTTAATTGACTTTTGAAAAGGATTAAATGAATAATTAAATAATAAATATTTAATTATAGTTGAAATATGATAAAGGGGGTAATTAAATAATGAATTATTTAATTAAGAAGGAGGAATTAATTAGTTAGCGACATAATTAAATAAATATGATTTATTTAACTAAGCAAGTTGAATAAAGGTTATTATGAATTAATGAATTAATTAAAAAGGGGTATTTAATTAATAGAGGAAATATGTGTTAGAAAGGGTAATTAAATAATTAACATTATTTAAATCATGACCATGGATAATAGAAAATTATGTCGAATGTGTACTCGTAGGTCTAGACCAATTTTCGGTGTCTACAACAAAAATTCCTTTTGTGCCTATCACTGAGTCCATGGTCATTCCACTAATAGCTATAAGGCCTTGAGCAGTAAAATCCAACATCTTAAGGAATTTGATATTCTCCCTTATGTGGGGGCACCTAATTCCTCTAATTGATACTGATTTTCACTCTACCTTGCATCTCACCAACCCTTTCAGCTCATCCTTGTCCTGCACTAAGTGGGGGAAAGGGGTTAGTTAGCCTTTTCCTCGTATGTCACTTGTCGTTGTCTCTTTTGACTAGTCGTTAAATTTTCATGAACATATAAGGGCAAGCTTGGGACGTGGACGACATGTCTTAAGTTGACTCACATGTGACATACTATCATCTTCATGACACAACTTCTTGGAAAAATATGACTTGTCATAGGGCTTTCCGAAAAAACTCTCATCTCCTCTTCTTCTACTTTAAAAAAATTTCTCACAACAATGGTGTTAGCAACTGCTTTAAAGTGGGGGCATACATCAACACTCATATTTCATCATGCAATTTTCTTTTTCTTGCGAATCCCTCTCTTGGAAACATCAGGTACAATGTTGCCCACGACGAGACACTGCACTTGTCCTCTCTTACAAACAAGATGAGATCATTTGCACTTTTCCTCTCTTGGAGACATTACACATGATGTTCCTTACGATGAGACCTTGCATGAATAAAGAAAAATCCCTTTGAACAAACCTTACATCATTTACAAAATCAATTTCTTTTGTGGTGCCTAATTAAAGTTATCATGAGGTATAAATTTGGTATGGTTTGAGCGGGAAGCCCAAGCAGCGACACGACTTTCCCCATAGCCACCTGCGTGTGTGTGAGTACATACCAGCCATGTGTATGTTTCTCACCTTTTGGGCCTTCTCACTCGACGGACAACCAAAAGTCTCGTCAACCCAAAGTGAGTACACATCTTCTTTTTGGACAAACACCTAGATTTGATCCACAACTAACTGGACAAATGGTCAAAGCTTGATCCAACTTTTTAATTTTCTTCTTCTCTTCCTTCTAGTTCTTGTCATTGCATGATCGTGTATCTTGTTTTGTTGCATATCATTTACCCTTGAATACGACCTCTTGCAATGATGTCTCTTTGACTTAGAATCTTGAACCTTGGGGGCTTGATCGCCTTCTTCATCTTTGTCATTCTTCACCATTGTCATTGGCTACTTTAGTGTGAGTTTGAAGCAAGTTCATCCTCTCACTAAAGTGGTGGCTAAATATGTCACAAAAAAGTGTAGCCTTGACACTTTTCACTCATTTGGGCCCTTTCCTATGGATTTTGGACCTCTTTTTACCCCTTTCCAAGCCTTGTTTCAAAGTGTTGTAAAGAGTTGAACCAAACTCTCACACTTTCCTAGGCTTGTCATCACTAAATTCAACCTTGTCTTATGGCATAATGACCCCTTAATGCCCTTATAGGCATGAATTAAGTGTGTTTCAAAAGACAATCCTGAAAAACATCATTAATCCCATGTTAATTCCCGACGTTCAATCAAAATAGCCCAGGTAGACTAAGTCGCCACCTTGGGCGACTTAGTCCCATGTGGCATAAAAACCAAATTTAATCTTAATTTCTTGCAGGATTTTGTCTTCTAAACCCTAAGGTCGGCCTGTGATGTGTTATTTTTGGGAAATTAGGGCACAAGATGTACAAATAAAGGGTTTTCCCATCATTTTAACCCTAACCATTCTAATTCACAATCAATTTCATCATTCACTCATCCCTCATCCACTACTCTTCTCAAGCAAGATATGGTTTCAGTATTCTAAATCATCAAGACATCCTTTTTGAAGCATTCGAGAATTGATTGCTGCAACAACTCAAGATATATCATCAAGGAGAGGTAATAACTCCATCATTTCATATTTCATGGTCTATTATCTCGTTTCTTCACTTGATTTAATTATCTAAAAGGGGTTTGACCAAGGCAAATCCCCATGCCCTAACATTCAACAAGTTTTCCCTATTTGTGTGGTTTGCAAGTTTTGTGTGCAGATTTGGCAAAGAAATAAGGTGGAAAAGTCTTCAACAACTTATCAAAGCCCTTCAGGGTTGCAAAAACCCTAGTTGGAGCTTGGAGAACACTTACAGACTAGATTATGTATTTTCGGGTCCGAAAACTTGTCAGGAGCAAAAGAGCAGACCAAGAGCCACAAAGTGCACCTTCAGATCTCTCAAAATTTGGAAGTGGAATAAGTCACCATTAGTGGTGAATTAGTCCCATTATACATGCATTTCAAGATTTTATGTAGATCTGAGTACCCTTTTGGTAGAAATGGGCCCCATACCAAGTCGCCCAAATTGGAACAAGTGTCCCAATCGGCTTCTATATCAAAATATTTAGGATTCCAGACCTTCATGCCACCTCTTTTCAACCTCTTGGTGCACCTCTTCAGTTTTATTCATTTATGTAGTAGTTTGTTTATGTTTCTTAGGTCATTTGCATATTATAATGTGTTTTTCAGCACTTCACATTCTTTAGATTTAACATGAACAAGTCATATTTCTTTCAGTTTTCTACATTTAGATCATCACATTCCACACACACTTACATCACATCCATCATCACATTAATCTTGAATGGTAACATTAGAATTTTGTCCCATCTTTCTCCTTGTAGGTGAAAAACCCTAGAAGTGTAAGAAAGCATTAAGGATCCAAAATTTTATGTTACACCGATATATATAAAGGCTATTTTATAGTTGATAGAGACTATGGAATGAAGTTCAATATTGACCATGTCAATGTAAGCCAATTTAATAGCTTCTGACTGCTAGTGGAAATCGATTATCATAGTAAATGACATACAATATATGGTGTAGTATTATATTTGATATTGCTGGTTGTAGAATGCATGAATTGGTCAATGCCTTTAATGAGACCATGCTTGACTTTGTCTTATGTATTAAACTGCTTATCTCAATTCATTTACCAGACATGGGTCGATGGAAACCTTGTGTCATAATTTGGAAGTTGACTAAGTTTAATTGTGCCAAATATGAAGGAAATATATAGAAAATGGTACCACCTTTGAGTTGGAATTCTTGTAGATGTCTTCTCTTTGTGGCAATTCAAATTATCCATGTGCATTTGGAATAAGTCTTTGAATTACTATCATGGGAACTAGTTGATCTATAGGAGGTTTTGCTGAGTCTAAGCTTATTTGATCGCCACCTTATTGCTGGGTTTCATGTGTTGCTTTGCATGAAAATTGTTGTCCAATTATATGCCTAATCTATAGGCTTTGAGGTTGCTTGGTTTCTCTATAGATAGTTGAACCATTTCATTTGTGAGGGACACTTTCTTTCCCAAGAGATTATATATCTTTTGCAAATCATTATTTCTGAGATATTACCAACCATACTTGTCTTATTTTATAAAGTGAGATACAAAGAGTGTTCTATTGTTCAAGTAAGAGGTAACATTATTTTTTGAGAGAAGTAAGCTATCAAAAAGTGAGATAGAGTTGTTTGTGAGAAGCTGAATATCAAGAGCTAATTGCTCTTGGAGAGGGCTGCATTGTTGTCTTTAGTTTGGATAAGTGATAACAGGCATGTGAGGATCCCTTCTTCTTTTTTATTTTAGTTTGAATGATATGTCTTGCATGCATGGTTGAGATGTCTTTCCCAGTATATGCATTAGAGAAATTAGACTATTTGAAAAGAAAATTGAAGTTTATATATTGTTTTCATATTGTGTTTTTAGGTACTCCATAGTAGGAGAGATTGCTTGACATAGGTATTTAACTATACTAGATATGTCGAAGAGATTGCTTGACATAGGTATTTAAATATACTAGATATGTTGAAGAGATTGCTTGACATAAGTATTTAACTATACTAGATATGTAGAAGAGATTGTTTGACATAGGTATTTAACTATACTAGATATGTTTAAACATGGGTTTCTCATAGCTAGTTATTTCATTATAATAGATAGCTAGTGGTTACTTATGGATTGAGAGGTTTAGTGAGATCTAGTGAGTTAGAGCTATTGCTTGATTAGTGTGAATGCACACTTAAATACAAAGTTATCGTATTGATATGAGTAGACTCATAACTTAAACCCTTTTGGTCAAAGAGGTGAAACTCTCAAATGGAGTCCTCTATTATTATGATAAATTATCTTCGATTGAGGCCATGCATTATGTTTGTAGTTTACTCCATGATAGGAGGTATGTTTTTCATAAGTGTTATATACTATGTATGATTGAACATGAAAGGAACATATGGTACACTTAGCTAAGCTATTGATTTAAATAGGAAAGCTTGTGTTTACTCCTAGGAGAGATAATCCGGTATGGGAGGGAGTTTTAAATACTTAAGAGTAAGTAGGATAATCCAAGTATGTAGGTTATTTGGGATGATTGAATATCCATTGAAGGAAATACCTAGCTTCTGTATTTACTAGTTAAGTAGTTTTTTCCAAGTTAGATTCATCATTGATTTCTATTCCCATAGATTCAATATTTTGGATCATCCAATAGGAGATCTAATGAATAATCAACAACTTAGAAATTAAGAGGCACACTAATATTCCAATAAAATTTATGTGGAGAAAAATATATACTCTCAAAGCCTTGTTGATTGATGTACCTTTCAGCTTAGAATGTTGTTTTCCTTACAACTTCTATTGATCTGACACATAATACCTTATTGTATTTCATTTCCTTTTGGAACCTCTAAACGAATGTTGATTTTCGTAGACATGTTGGTGAGTTCATTTTATACGCCAACCAATCTATGTTCTATCCAAAACTTTGTCAAATCAATATGATTTACCTTTTTCAGGATTTTCTTACAATCCCCTTTCTATGTGACTTTTGCCCACTTCTTGGTAATTTATTCTCTTTTAACCTTTAGAGATTCCAAAGTTGTTTGGTCTCTTTTTCACATTTTGATCAAAACTCCAATAATCTCATTGATTTTGGTTGGTGGAACCATGTCCACATCATTGATTACTTCACTCTGACCATTCCAGTCTTTTCTCTTTTCCTAGGTACTAACTCTTTTCTTGCAAGATCCAATCTTTACACAAGAATTAGATTTATGTCAAGAGTCCTCCAACCTTGTGGATACCTCTTTCATTGAATCTCTACTTTGATCTAATTTATGCTGAAATTGCATACACATAGATTCGTAGTGTTCTTACTAAATCCAAGAATTCTTGACTCTTTATAACTATAGGTTGCCACTATAAAAGTGTTATCTCATTTCTTCTCATCCCATTAGAGTCATATAACTATTTCACAGGATAAAGGTATATATAGGTTATTATTTCTAACCTTCCTACATAACTTGATTGTATAATCTTCCACAATCCAAGTAATATCATAACTTGTTGGTTTAGGAGTTCCTACTCTAGGAACAAATCTTAACTAGTCCCAAATTTATACAACTTTCATTAAATTCTCATCTTTCTTTTTACTTGTCTGTGTTCTTTTCTCTTGCCATTGTGGCACATGAACTTTTCAACCATTATCTTCTAATAAGGTTTACACATTGTTGCGTAATGAGCTCATAGGTTTCAGTGCTTGAAGTTGGTAGCTTTGATACCACATGTAACATTCCAACCCTTCAATGCCGTAAAATTTTCTAAATTTTACAACTTGCGAGTAAATAAATTAGGTAACAAGTCATTGCAATAATTTTTTTCTTTCTTTATTGAGAATATATGAACAATATATCATATCATATTACAATAAAGATTCCATTTCATTACCATAATTTCACGAGTTACAAAAATACAAGAATACATACATTTACATACATAGCTCCAATGAGCTTTAGAACAAATAGCCGTAAGATGGTCCAAGATCCTTCCTTTCAAATCTTGGTTCTTCTGTCACCTACTGTGGAGGAATGGAACAAATACCTGCATCCACTAACACATGCACACAAGAGTCAATTGTTCACAACTTATGCAGTATACACAAACATATCCAAAGTTAGAATAATAATTCAATAACCATCTATTCACATATATGCAGTATTTCCCCATGAAATAACATCAATTGAGATAACATCAAATGAGATAACATTCACATTGATAACATGGTATGAGCATAATTTATTCATCTCTAGAATTCACATTACATTCACATTTTATCGTACATAGTGATAGTAAATAGTAACTACACAACTGGGGTGTAACAAAAATTCCAAATTATTATTGTAGAGAAGCAGTGACAACAACAATATACATGCTTAATTGAAGTCCCACAAAATCAGTTAAAAACATCACTCCAAAGGAAACTTAGAGTGGTCATAAGTCATATGTGGCTCATTTTCATGTATTTGGTTATATAACATATGTTCATATTCTATTTTAGAAGTAGGAGTTGGATGAAAAATCCCCTTTATATCTTTGTGGGATATTCTAATACAACTAAAGGGTATACATTCTATAATATTGGTACAAAGCATTGTATTATTAGTTAGGATGTGTTTTTTGAAGAAGGGGAAGTATGGCTATGAAAAAATAGTGTATAGAAAAACACACCAATAATCATGGGAATCAATTATGATAGTGTTTCTCCTCTCCCCACAAGATCGAGTGGAATTTCGAGTTCCAATAGTAGCTCAAGTTCCAATTCTCCAAGTTTGCCAAGTTCTTCTAATAACATAAATTTAGGAGATAGTTAACCTCCAACATCAAGTCCAAGCTCTTCAAGAAAGGTATAAATTTCAATTGAAATTTATTGATTAGAGGATTAATAATATGAATCCAATTGTCAAATTTTCTTTGCTTAGTATTGTGATCCTAATAAAATGCTACTCCTAATGTGAGATGCAAGATGATTAACTAATAATGCAAATGGGAAGAAGTAATGAGATAAAAGGGCACCTCAAATAAGATTAACCTAAGAAAAATATGAAAGCAAGATAAACAAATGAAATGCTTGTTATACCTCCATATTGTTGCTTCCTTGGTTGGCCCTTGATTTTTGAAGTTGTGTGTGCTCCTTGGATGGCAATAGATTTGAATGGATGCAAGATGAATTGATGATGCTAAATGCTATGGTAGATGAGAGCTTGAATGGCAATTTTGCAAGAGTTTTGTTGCAAAAGACTTGATTGTTAAAATGAGGGAATTGAAGGAGTATTTATAGGCTAAATTGAATTCTCTAGAGAATTCAACGGTTGGGATTGATCCAACAAAGATCAAGATGAAGGGCTATGGTGAGTTGAGGACTCACAAGCCCTCACATCTTGACATGTGGAAGGTGAGATGTCTTAGGGTGGAGTGATGTGGAAATGAGGTGGAAGAGAAGGACAAGAGGTGGAAGGGAAGTACATGAGGTGGATGAAGGACAAGTACCTTTGAGGTACCTTGGGGGATGAGAAGATTTCCTCAAAAAGGAACTTCTTGTCCCCAAATGAGGATGAAAGAGACTTTTGAGGAATTTTAGAATTCTTCAAAAATCTCCATGGGAAAAGGAGAAGTGTGTGGGAAAAATAAATGTAAATTAAAAATTTACATTCAATGGAGGATTCATTGGATAAAAGGAGGTCTCCAAAAAGCTGGAGATTTGTCACATGTGAGAGATGTGACAAGTCCAAGGTTCTAGAAGCCTTGGGCACATGTAAAATGACATGTCACATTTGCATGGGGGATGGAGAAGACCTTGGGAAGATAAAAGTGAATTAAAAATTCACATGGGGAAGAGGGGAACCTTGGTTGAATAAATGTGAATTAAAAATTCACATGGGGAAGGGAGTCCATACCAAAAATGGTAAGTGGGAAGGTTGATCAGAAAAGGTAAGCTAAATATGGTTAATTATTCTGATGAAGGTTGTGCAAACACAGGATTAAGGTTATTAATGGGAGATTAGAGGCAAGTGGGAGATTATGGAGGATGTGACACTTAATCAAGATTAAGTGGTGTACATCCTAATCATAGATTACTTAATTTAATCTGGATTACAAGAGGGTTATGGAGAATGTGACAAGGAAAGAGAAAAAAGAAGAATTAAAAATTGGTTTTTAATCCAAATAGGTTAAATGACCAAATTAAATAATTTTTCATGTTTATTTAATTTAGAGAAGGAAAGGGGGTAAGGTAAAGTATTTAATTTATTTAATTAGATACTTTAGGAACCTTAGGCAGAAAATGAAATAATGATTAAATAAATTATTTAATCATTATTAATGAAACAAATGAATATAATAGACGATTTTGATCATATGAAAGTGATCAAATTTGGATGTCTACAAGTATAACTCAAGTTGAACCCTTTGTGCATGACGAAGTATTGAAAGACATAGTATGGATTGAAGCTATGAATGATGAGATGAACACCATTGAAAAAAATAATACATGGAAATTAGTTCATCTTCCTAAAGATAAACAAGTGATTGGTGTAAATGGATTTATAAGGTGAAATATCATGTTGATGGTTCAATGAAATGACATGAGGCCAAATTAGTTGCCAAAGAATTTACACAAACTCTTGGAGTAGATTATTCAAAAAAAATTGCTCTAGTTGCCAAACTTGATACAATTAAGACTATTGTTGCACAATACAAGTGACCAAAATATCATATGGATTTAAAATCGACCTTCCTTAATGGCTATATAGATGAGGAAGTTTGTGTGGAATAGCCTATGGATATGAAATTTTAGGCAAAGAACAATTAGTTTACAAGTTGAAGAAAGTTCAGTTCCCTATGCTTGGTATGAAAGGATTGATAGTTATTTCTTAAATAAAGGATTCAACAAAATCCAGTCAGAGCCAACCTTGCATGTCCAAGTTATTGGTAATCATATTTTCACTATTTTACTTTATGTTGATGACCTTATATATATAGGTAACAACACAACTCTAATGGAGAAGATTTCAAGTAGAAATGAAACAATAATTTTAAATGTTTTGATTAGAGGTAAAAGCGGGTTTTGATGGGGCCCGAAACCCACTACAAGAAAATAAAGCTACAATTAAAATAAACCTTAAACCAACAGGGGCTCCACAACAACCTCTAAAAAATTATCATGACTACACACGTTGCAATAAATAGACAAACAAGGGCCTAAAACCCCAATTACAACTTGGTTTTAATCGAGACTAGAAACCCATCAGATACACAAAGAACTCGCCTACATCTGCTATGCATCAACAAACTAGCCGCTCATGGATGACACCACTGAGCCAGGATAGTAAATCTTCTTAATGGTGTAGGACACCATCAAACCCCTAATCAAAAACACCAACAAATCCAATAGCCCTACCTCAATAGGAGAACTACAGAGCACCACATAACACTCGATGGGGGAATTATGAACCATCGCTAAAAATGCAAGAAATCAACATTCCTGCAACAGAAACTCCCCTGGTAACAAGAAACCGACTCCATTTCCACCTCTAAAGGAATGATCTCCCCTCTATTAGAGAGGATAATATGATCAACTAAACCACCGCAACTAGAAATCACCAGCTCCCTCAACCTCCACCTTCATAGGAGAACCACACACCTTAATAGATACAACAATTGAGGGAGGTCCACCTCCATAAGACCAAAGGAGAAAACCAACACAGTAGCCCAACAAGAAACCATAGCATTTTTTGGAAAACCCTATACCAGGAACATAACCAATTGGGGTCTAGGAATAATGCTTGAGAACCACCCAGTAAGGAGAACAAGGCCAAAAAATCCTAGATCATGCACCACATCCAGGAAAAAATCAGCAACAACCACAAACCCGAATCAACCAACTCCATCACCACCTCTAAAAGAAAAAACCCTTTAGAGGAAAGGAAAACAAAAACAACCCTAGCCAAAGACAACCATTGGGGAATCAAAATAAGCATGACACTCGTCCCAGCTAGAAGCTCCCCACCAAAATTAGGGGAAAAGGACACAACCATCAGCCCAACAAAGGAACCAGAAGCCTGCCAAAAAGGAAGCCCCCCATATGACATAAAAAACAAACAGGCCTAAGCAGCATGAGGAAACCCCGACCACACAAGAGGGGAACCCAATAAAGAACAATGGCCAATCAAAAATGGCCAAACACCAAAGGACACCTTCATCAAATGAAAAAAAATCAACAACCAGAGAGGGAACAAAGAAACTCTCAGGCAGAGCAAAAGAGCACAACCCTAGGCACCAAAAGTACCCCAAAAGACTAGCAACCACATCAAAGACAAGATTCCCATAATGGAAAGGGACAAGAAGAGAAAGACGTACCACCACCAACTAGAAAGAAGCCAACCAAAACCACCAAAAGAAAGGCCAACTCCTACATCAAAGAATATCGCAAGGCAAACCACAAGCTCCACGTAGACAACACATCAAGATACCGACACTCACACCAGCACAACACCCAACCAGGAAGGAGCTAATAAAATAAAACAAGCACCAAGGTCGGGGGTAATGAAGGGCACCAATAACCCGCCAAAGGAAACCAATGAGCCGCAACAACCATTAGCCAAAGAAGGCATCACAACAGGGACTCCCAAAAGAAGAAAAAAGACTCTCATAAGGTCAAAGAGAATCCAAAAATATATATCCACAGAAGAAAAAGAGGGATCCAATGAGCCAACAAAAAAATTGCCCCCAACCAACACAACTCCACTAGAAACAAGAAAGAGCAACTCAAAACAAATAGACCCATTTGGGTCATCATCTACTCCTTCTCTGCCATCGCCATTGATGAGCTAAGTTTTTGGCACATTTAGATCATGCTTTTACAAACACTTTTCTACTTTTCATTATGCTAAGACAAACATTTAGTGATGATTATGGGACAAGACATAGAGCTTTTATGCTTAATATAATAAGTATATTATGATAAGTCTTTCCATGATTATTACCTTAAAATGTTTTATTAGTCTGATGAATGCCTTATGACTTTGTGTGATGACAAACCCTTCCTGCAACCTCTATTGTTGAACTTCCTGCAACCATGTCTGAAATAATGTTTTCCTTAGTATAATGCTTAATAGATGTATGAATGAGCTGATGAATCATCTTAAAGGTTGAATGTGTTGAGCTGAATTTCTGCCATAGGAATAGCTGTTAAGATATTTTGCAGGAACCACGTTTGAGGAAGAAATTCAATTTCCACTTAAAAGGGTAAAGACTAATTCAATGAAGATCGGTTCAACAAAAAAGAATAAGGAGGCAGCTTCAAGTCATTCGCCATGCAAGGAGAATGTTCCAAAAATCTAGCCTAGGCATCTTGATGATGCATGAATCTAGGATGGTGGCACTATAAAAATTCAAAACTTATTTGACTAAGTTCTTCCTTTTTCATCCACCTCTTCACTTAGTTAGTTATGATGTAATAAAGACTTCCCATTTTATGAGGAAAGGGTTGGTTAGTCGTTAGATTCAGTTTTCACTAAATAGTCCATTCTCCTTCAAAGAAAGGCCTGGAAGATTACTGTTGTAATACATTTTAGTTTTCAGAAATACAGTTGAAGATTGTGAGCTATGTACTTGTCTATCTCAAATCAATAAAGTGTTTATGAAGTTTACAGCCTAATCTGTTGTTTACATTTGGCTACTACCTAAGGGGGCCCACTTAGGGAGCTGTCCATATTTTCATTCTACAAGTTAGAATAGTTACACTTCCTTTCATAGAGGTTAATGTGACTATTCCTGTAGCTGGCAAAAATACATAGCTGTCAACTGTTCCTGCAGCCACTAGATGCAGAATAATTTTATCTTTTAGTTTTCATTTCCAAGCAAGTTTATCCAATAAAGTTGTTTCTAGTAATTCAAATTCCAGTATAAGCATCTTTAGGAAGTTATGCATGTCTGAGAGAGGTAATTAGTGCATATATTGTGCCGACCCATTTCAAGTTTACATCCTCGGGTTGATGATTAAATGAGGTTCTTTAGCAGGTTATAACTGTCGGTTATGATGTTCAATCCCTGAGTAAAGGAATTCATGTTCCTAGTTATTAAGCTGATTAAAGGACACTACATTTTTGGTGCTGTTACCGAGGATGGTGTCAAACTAAAGACCTATTGCAGGCATGTTAATAGAGAGTTAAACTTCATTCCAAGTATCTAGTTTAGAATTTTGCATTCCAACATTTTCATAGTTAGTTCACTTTTTGCTGTATGCGTAGAAGAAGAAACCAATTTGGAAGATTCCTTCCTAGAAGAATAGATATTGAAGAGATTGAACTAGACCTTTTCCAAGAAGACCCATATCTGGATGCTGGCCAGGACTTAGTTACCTCATCTTCTTCCTCAAAGCTAAGCTTAAACCTGTTTGAAGAGCCAAATGACCTTAACCCACTTGTTCAACATCTCAATAATCTACAAACTTCTAACAAACAAGACCCATCAAATAATCTGTTTTCCCTTGTAGTTCATCAACCAGGAGCTAATCCAAGGACACAACCAAGGATGACAACTCCTACTTTTCCATTTCCAATTCCTGACCTGCATGACAATAATAACCTCAAGAACATCCTTGCCTCATTACTTCCAAAGTTCTATGGACTTATTACTGAGGACCCTCATACCTTTTTGTTTGAATTTGACATCCTTTGTAGGAGCTATGACTACACAACCTCATCACACAAGCTAAAGTTGTTTCCCTCCACTCTAAAAGAGTCAGCCTTGAGATGGTTCATGGGATTGGGGAGCAATGTAGAAACCAGTTGGGATGTAATGAAGGATTTGTTCTTGAGAAAATATAAAGAATATTGTAGAGGGAATGATATGAGAGGAGATGACATCTTCAAGATGTCACAAAAGGAGGATGAAACCTTGGAGGATTATGTGTCAAGGTTTTTGTTCAGTGTATAGAAGAATACTGAAGTCGAGATAAATGAGGAAACTCAAAAACTTCTCTTCCTAAGAGGAATTAATGATACTTGCATGGAGGCCCTTGACCTCATGGCATGAGGATATGTCACCCAAAGTGATTGGGATGATATCAAGAAAATCTATCTCAACTACTCTAGAGCAGCTGTGAACAAAGGTAGAGGGTTTAGACCCTCTATCGCAAAAGGAAATGGCTCTGGAGTGTCCAAGGGGGAGATTTCTACTCTCTTGTCCGACTTCAAGAAAGATATCATCAATGATGTAGCTACTCAACTGGACACTATGCAAGCTCAAAGGAAGAAAGAGGAAGCTGAGGCAATGTTAGCTGAATATTATCCTCACTGTAGACAAAGAAATAAGGACTGTAGATGCAAAGCAGTGGCCAATCTGGAGGTGCAACATCTTCCCACTGAGTTCAAAACCATAGAAGGAGAGGAAGAAGTGTTATTTGTTGCTCAACGCAGACCATGGGCCCCAAGACAAGGTATGCCTCAGGACCCTTTGTAAAATTTTGGTTCATCTAGTAATCAGTGGTAGAACCAGTACCCTCCAAACTATGGGCCATACTCCTAGCCTCAATGGAGCAATCCTTGGCGAAACGCTCAACAAAACTGATGGCAACATCCTCAAGGGAACTGAAATTCACCACAACAAAATCAGTGGCAACCTTCGCAAGGGAATTGGCAGCAGTCTAACCAATGGAGGGGAGGCCAGCAATGGTCAAATCCACCCGCTGGTTTCCTGCAACAACCCCAACAACAATCAATTATGCCACCTCTTCCAGCTAATCAAAGCCAAAATCCTAAGCCAACCCAATTGCCTGCTCAAGCAACACCTAATCAAAATAATCAGCCTCAGCCTCCGCATCAACAAGTTTATTTTACTGATCCTAATCATCAGCCTCCCTATGCTCTTAACCTGAATAATATCAACCTACGTTCAAGAACAATGTTACCCACATCATCTCCTCCCATAATCTCAGAATTTCCATCTGAGGAGAATGGAAAAGAAGATACCAATGACCTAGCTCAACCCATTGAGCCAATGCAGAATCCATCATTTCCTAAGGTATCCAATAAATCCTCACGTCCTTTTCCACAAAGGTTGGAAGGTGAAGTTGTGAAAAAGCAAGACAAGCCTACCTTTGACATCCTTGATCAACTAAAGCACATATGTGTGAAAATTCCCTTGTTCCAAGCAATTAAAGAAGTACCTATCTATAACAAAGCTATCAAGGAGGCATGTTTGAAGAAACCAGGGAGGAAAAAGAAAGACCCTCAAATTGTCCATGTTTTAGGTCAACTCTCTGACTTAATGCTAGAGAAACTTACCATCCCAAAATATTCAGACCCTGGTAGTCTTGCTGTGGAGATTAATATTAATGGGGTACAAATTAAGAATGCTTTAGTAGATCTTGGCGCAACTATCAATGTCATGACCAAGGACCTTGTGGTAAAACTTAGTATTTCAGACCTAAGGGCTACACCTACAATACTACAGCTTGCTGATAGCTCAACTGTCAAACCTGATGGTGTAGTAGAAGACCTGGTAGTCACCTTGGATTCTTGGGAATATCCTGCCGACTTTATGATTTTGTCTCCAAAGGAATCATTAGGAAGATATCCTGTTATACTAGGAAGGCCTTGGCTGGCCACTAGTGACACTTATATTGGATGTAGGTCGGGTAACATGACAATCTTTGATGGGTATAACACAAAGAAGCTTACCCTTTATTCTCCAGCCCAGCCTCAACTGGAGTAGGGACAGGCTGTTTGGCCAGATTTGGGAGAAGATGACGAAGTGAAATCTGTGGCCGATTTAATGATGATTACAAGAGAGCCTTTGATTGCACAACAAGCAAAGGAAGAGATACTGTCTAATGTCCTATTGAATAATTATGGTATTGAATACCCTCTTTGTGAAAAAATCCATGCTCCTTGTAGACCATTCTTCCTCCGCCCACCTCATCTCATTATTTTGCAACAACTGACTGCTTGCACACCTTATTGCCCCAGGAGGTAGAAATGCCTTTCCTACCTGAAGTGTCTATGGTTGAATTAACCTCACATGTGGAGGTAGCTGCATGAAAAATATTGAATATTAACAATAACCTTACCAGTGAGCAACAAGAATCTATTGTCAAAATGCTTACTAGTCATAAGTCAGATTTTGCTTGGGAATATGGTGATATGAAGGGCTTAGACCCAAAACTATGTACACACTGCATATTCATCAACAGTGAGTTCAAACCTGTTAGACAACCTCAGAGAAGAATCAATCCAGCCTTGAGAGAATTTGTTAAAGAAGAGTTGCATAAGATGTTGAATGCTGGCTTTATCTACCCAATCTCGAATAGACAATGGGTCTCCCCATTGGTTATCATTCCTAAGAAAGGAGAAAAATGGAGAGTGTGTGTGGATTAAAGAGAGCTCAACTCATCCACAAAGAAAGATTACTTTCCTCTTCCCTTCATTGATCAAGTTCTGGATAATTTATCTGGGAAAAAATACTTCTCATTCTTAGATGGTTTCAGTGGATATAATCAAATCAAGATTGCTCCAGAGGACTAGGAAAAAACTACTTTTACATGCCCCTGGGGAACGTTTGCCTACTTAGTCTTGCCTTTCAGTTTCTGTAATGCTCCCGCAACGTTCCAAAGAGTTGTTATTAGTATTTTCTCCTATATCTCCTATGAATGTATGGAAATATACATGGATGAATTTACTGTGTATGGGGAAACATTTGAGGAAGCTCAAGACAACTTGAAAAAGGTATTACAGAGGTGTGAAGGTCATAACCTGTCACTAAATAGTCAGAAGTGCTTCATGATGATGCAAGAGGAAATAGTGCTTGGTCACTATATTTCTGCTACAGGAATAGAGGTTGATTCTTCTAAGATTGAAGTCATCTCTAATCTACCCTTTCCTACCAAGCAAAAGGAACTGAGAAGATTTTTGGGACATGCTGGATATTACCGAAGATTCATTAAGGATTTTAGTCAGATAGCAGGGCCCCTATACAGATTATTAAATAAAGATGTAGAGTTTTCCTGGACAACATAATGTGAAAAAGCATTCCTTAATCTGAAAATTGCCCTTACACAAGCACCTGTTTTGAAGGGACCTGATTGGTCACTTCCATTCCATATTCATAATGATGCATTGGATTATGCTATTGGTGCTGTCTTTGGGAAAAAAGGTCGTTCAACTGAGCATGCACTCTACTATATCAGCAAAAACTTGCAGGGAGCCAAACTCAACTACATTGTTATAGAAAAAGAAATGCTAGCAATCATCTATGCCCTCAACAAGTTCAGGAATTATGTTACAGGCTATTAAATATTTGTCCATACCGATCATGCAATAATTAGGTATCTCATGAAGAAGAGATCCATTACAGGGAGACTGGCAAGGTGGTTGTTGCTGATGCAGGAATTTGATATTACAATTGTGGACAAGCTAGGTAAAGCCAATGTGGTTGTTGATTTCCTGTCTAGAATTCAAAGGCAAGATGAATCTGCACTTATTGAGGATTCCTTTCCTGATGAGCATCTATTTGCAATCAAAGTCATTCACCCATGGTATGCAGATATAGCAAATTATCTGGCTGCAGGAAGAACTCCTCCTCAATTCTCCCATAAGGAAAAGCAATTGTTGGTAGAGAAAAGTTTTAACTTCTCTTGGATTGTTGATTGCATGTTCTATACAGGGCCAAACAAGTAATGAGGAGATGTGTAAGAGAGGAGGACACTCATGACATACTGTATCCAATCCATGATGAGCCTTGCAGAGGAAATCTTGCTGCTAAGAGAACAACAATGAAAATTTTAAATACTGGCTATTATTGGCCAACATTACATAGAGATGCAGCCAAATACACCAGGAGATGTGACATATGCCAAAGGATGGGAAGGCCGACCAGATCAGATGAAATGCCTCTATTTCCACAAGTTATTGTTACACCCTTTGACAAATGGGGACTGGACTTTGTAGGACCAATTGACCCGCCTTCAAATGGTAAGTCTTACATCCTTGTATGTACATATTATGTAACAAAATGGGTAGAAGTTAGACCTATGAAGCATGCTAGGGATAATAAGGTTGTAGAATTCCTTTATGAGGAAATCTTCACCAGATTTGGTGTTCCTAGGGAAATAGTGACAAATCAGGGAGCACAGTTTACCTCTACTCTGATTACAACCCTAGTCAACGAATATAACATAAGGCACATAAAATCAACTCCTTATCATCCATAGGCTAATGGCTAAGTAGAGATAGAGGCAATTTTGACAAAAACTATAGATTTACATAGAAAGGACCATGCTACAAGGTTACCAGAGGCTATATGGGCCTACCGAACTACATGGAAGACTACTACAGGATATACACCTTTTGAAATGGTGTATGGTAAAACAACTGTGATGCCAATAGAGTTTGAACATAATACTCTCAGAACAACATTGGAAATGGACATGGACTTAACAACTACACAAAAGGAAAGAGTTATGCAACTCAATGCCTTGGATGAGCTCAGAAAGAATGCCTTGCAACATACTGAGATGCTACAGAACCAACGAGTAAGGTGGCATGATAAATATATCAAGGAGAAAAAATTCAAAGCAGGAGATTGGGCTCTGCTTTATGACTCAAGGTATAAGGACAGTCAAGGGAAATTACAAACTAGATGGTTAGGTCCATATGAAATTGAAGAGGTATTCAACAATGGTGTTGTACAATTGAGGACCATTGATGAGGTCAGGTTTAAGTTATTAGTCAATGGGCATCACTTAAAGTTATGAATTGAGTCTCGGCTTGATTCCCTAGGCCATGCATAAAAGTGCATAAAAATATCATAATAAAGGGGTTATCCACAAAGATCCCCACTCCATTCAATCATTCCATCCACCATCCGTACTCATTTTCTTTTTGCCACCTCATCTGCTTGTCATTCACCGTACTATCCACATTTCTCAAAGATCACAATTTTCAATGAAGAAGTGAAGTCAGATAAGGTAATCACGATGGATAATTCTAGGTAAGCTCCACTTCACTTCAAGATTGATTCATTGTTTCATTCATTACATTTAATTAGGTATTAATTAATGCAAACTAATTTCCTATACGGCTGTAATTTCCTTTGGCCTTTCCACACGATTGAGCACATTTTTCTATTTTATAACTTTTAGCCACGTCATTGTTTCCGTTGTCGCTAGGCCTTGTCACATCAACTGTTACTATCTTTTTGGCCTAAGCTCCGGATTTTTGAAAAATCTGCAATTAATGAACAACACACAATTACTTCCTGCAATAATGCCCAAGAATGTCTTTCGCTCCTCCATGATCACTCTTTTCTTTCCATATGCAATATAAGTTAGGATGTTCGAATTTATTTTCCTATTTTCCTGCATCTTTTGAAGAGAGGTTCAAAAGTCTTGGTTGAGGGGAGACAAAGTGCAGTAAAGTTGGTTTGTAGGAAGGCGCATTGGTTGTGTAATTTGAGAATTCTTTCTTGAAGCATTGAGTTGCAGAGACAAAGTAAAATGGGAGGTCAGCCAATTCAGCATGAATCGACATATCATAACGTCTTGTTGCAGGATGTACATCATGTGCTGCCGTTTAGACAATACAGGTGGCTAAATTATTTCCTGAAGCTCGAAAAATTTGATGTGAGCATTGCAGAAGAGTTCACGAGGACATTCCATGAAGGAAAAGCAAAAGTCAGGGGAATAGAAATAAATGCATCTATATATAGAATTGCATAAATAACAGGGTTGCCCCAGGCCGGTGAGCTATTTCCTAGAGGAAGGGATGCACAAAGTGCTAGGGTAGAGTTTACTTGACCGAATGATCCTCCTTTACAAGTAGATAAGCAAGGAACAAAAAGGATGAGTTTTTCGTAGGACTGGGTATCACAAGAAGGTTATATAATCAAATATATAACATGTGAAGGTCGCTTTTCAGTCTTGCATTCCCATCATTTTAAACTCTTATTTCATTTACGCCATGGCTTGTTAATGAATATTTTTGATTTCCTGTATAATTTGCTATCTAATAGTGTTGCTGAGTTCAAAAAGGGTAGGGTTAACTCTATTTCCCACAATTGCCTTATTAAGTTGCTTGTTGAAAAATCTGTTAAAGATGTGTCAGGAATGACCTGGGAAGAATTTGTTGTCAATTTTAACCCTAGGATTCAGAATATTGGACCTAGAGGGCAGCCTTTCATCTTCAAGCAACGTGCCTCCCAGTGCATAGGTTAGTCCTCCGCTGCCGCGTCTCCTATTTATGAATCATTTGATTCACAGGATGAAGTTTCTCTCTCTGAGAAAGTTTTCAAACAACCAGCACAAACCCTTGTCAATGACCCTGAACCTTCCTCCAAAGATAACAAAGGGAAGTCACCCATAGAAGCAACTCCTAAATCTATCAAAAGGAAGCCAACAGGAGAATCCCCTGTTCCTGCAGCCAAACCCTCAAAGAAGAATAAAACAATTTCTACTTCCTTGAGAAGAATCTCTAGACTCCAGAATCAGGCAACTCGCCAATCACTCGATGCTTCTCTAGCCACACCACCAACCTTAGACCCTTCTAGTCCTGTATTCAAGGAGGAAGAGTCTGTTGTTGAGGAAACTGAGAGTACTCTTGAAGGAGCTGGCCTGGATAAACTTGCAGCCATTGTAGAACAAATACAAGAAGGGATGGCAGAATAACTGCAGAAAGAAGTGGGATGCGTTGAGATGGAGGAAGTAACAATTGTGATTCCATCAGTCGAAGAAGGTGAAAGCATTGCTATGAATAATAAAGTGCCTGTTGTTCAAGAAGAACGGGAAGACTAGCAACAAAATGATAATTTAGAACAGGAAAAATCTAGACAGTCAAATGATATAAAGATAATTGAAGAAGCAGAACAAGAAACCGTGGGTGTACTTGAAGAAATCCAGAAGTCACCTGCAACAAATTATAATCATAGGCCTTCGCTCCATGTCACAAATTTTGCTGCAGGAATGACATGTTTTGAGGAACTCCAACATCAATGGACTACTTCTAAGCTTGAAATTGAGAGATTATAGAGGATAATCTAGAACAAGAATCTAGAAATTGTTAATTTAACTAACACTCTCAACTAGGTAGTTGAGCTTGTTCCACAACTGATGCAATGTCGAGCACCCTCCCCTGCCTATGCAATATACCTCAAAAAGCTGTATCTGAACTTCCAATTGATCAGAATTTGGAAAGGTAAAAACCCTTCCTTAGATACCCCAGAAGAATTTTATGATGCATATAGAGATTCACCTCAACACATCAGGAACCTCCTGTGTGAATTTTATTTGCACAGTTTGGCTGTACCCCAGGATAAGGAATGGAACCCCCTATGCTATGTTGGTGATATTCACATTGGTGCTCTAATATCCTAGATCACAAATGAGATAAGTAGGGGGAGAAATTTGATAGCCACAAGCATGATGAGATCAATATGCCATTATCTGTGAAGAATGAATCTAAGAATGGGATGGGTATTTACTTTGATTGGAAGAAGCTGTGGAGAGATGAAAGAGCCAAACCACTAATTGAGCCTTTGAGACAGGAGGCATTTTCTCAGTATTCCTAGATTATAAACAATGATCTTAATGCTGCAACCCAACACATTCAAACAAGATGGGAACATCTACCATTTCAGTTAAAAAGGGTAGAACCGCACACCCCCAACACCCTGTATGCAACCACCAGGAGGGCGGAAAGATACATGAGGAATGCTAGGAGAAAAAGGGAGAATTGGTTGCCCTTAGTCATGCAACCACCTATTCTCCTATGGCCATTACTGGCCATGCAGGGGGACAACAACGTTTATAATAGGAGCTCCGAGGATAGCAGATGGTAGAGGTTGGTGGCAATGTGAGCTCACTTCTGGAATTTCCAGCATGGAGAGTGTGGACAACATTAGAATGCTGATCTGAGAGAATTCGCTGGAAGAAGAAATGCTAGACTTGCTGAAGGGACCAACAAGTAGTTGGTTGAGGGGAATGATGAGCCAAGTTTTTGGCACATTTAGATCATGCTTTTACAAACACTTTTCTGCTTTTCATTATGCTAAGACAAACATTTAGTGCTGATTACGAGACAAGACATAGACTTTTTATGCTTAATATAATAAGTATATTATGATAAGTCTTTCCATGATTATTACCTTGAAATGTTTTATTAGTTTGATGAATGCCTTATGACTTTGTGTGATGACAAACCCTTCCTACAGCCTCTACTGTTGAACTTCCTGCAACCATGTCTGAAATAATGTTTGCCTTAGTTTAATGCTTAATAGATGTATGAATGAGGTGATGGATTGTCTTAAAGGTTGAATGTGTTGAGCTAACTTTTTGCCACAGGAATAACTGATAAGATATTTTGTAGGTACCATGTTTGAGGAAGAAATTCAGTTTCCACTTAAAAGGTTGAAGACTAATTCAATGAAGACCAGTTCAACAACAAAGAATAAGGAGGCAACTTCAAGTCATCCGCCATGCAGGGAGAGTGTTCTAGAAATCTAGCCCAGGCATCTTGATGATGCATGAATCTAGGATGGCGGCACTTTAAAACTTCAAAACTGATTTGACTTAGTTCTTCCTTTTTCATCCACCTCTTCACTTAGTTAGTTATGATGTAATAAAGACTTCCCATTTTATGAGGGAAGGGTTGGTTAGTTGTTAGATTCAATTTTCAATAAATAGCCCATTCTCCTCCAGAGAAAGGCCTAGAAGATTGCTATTGTAATACATTTCAGTTTTCAAAAATACAGTTGAAGATTGTGAGCTATGTACTTGTCTATCTCGAATCAATAAAGTGTTTATGAAGTTTATAGCCTAATCTGTTGTTTACCTTTGGCACTACCTAAGGGGGCCCACTTAAGGAGTTGTCCATCTTTTCATTCTGCAAGTTAGAATAGCTGCACTTCCTTTCATAGAGGTTAATGTGACTGTTCCTATAGCTGGCAGAAACACATAGCTGTCAACTGTTCCTGCAACCACTAGATGCAAAATAGTTTTATCTTTCAGTTTTCATTTCCAAGCAAGTTTATCCAGTAATTGAAATTCCAGTATAAGCATCTTTAGGAAGTTATGCATGTTTGAGAGAGGTAATTAGTGCATATATTGTGCCGACCCATTTCAAGTTTACGTCCCTGGATTGATGATTAAATGAGGTTCTTTAGCAAGTTATAACTACCGGTTGTGATGTTCAATCCCTGAGTAAAGGAATTCATGTTCCTAGTTATTAAGCTGATTAAAGGACACTACAACCATTAGGTGATTTCAAACTGCCTCTCTCGCCTCTCACTAGCGATTGTTCACTCTCCCACCTCTCACCACCATTCCTTATCAGTGTCGTTACAATAATTTGAAATGTTAGGTCTGGGACTCATCCATTATTATCTTGGTGTGGAAATGCAATAAAAATCAAAATGTATATTTATTTCTCAAACCAAATATGTAGCCAATTTATTGAAGAAGTTTGTAATGATGACATACAAAACAATTGTAACCCCCATATATCATTTGGTGAAAAATTAACCAAGAAAAATATAAGTTTCAAGGTGGGTGCTACTTTGTATAGAAGTTTGGTTGGGAGCTTTGTCAACCTCACCACCATTAGACTCAATATTGTGTATGTTGTGAGCTTCGTCTCTCAAGTCATGTAGGATCCACATGAGTCTCATTCATATGCTACAAAAAGAATCTTAAAGTATGTGAGTGGTACACAAAATTTTTGCATTCATTATTCTTCCACAAAAAGTTGACCTAGTTGGTTACATAGATTTTGATTGAACTAGCTCAATGGCTATAAAAAATCCACATTTGGTTATGTTTTTTCACTGGATTTTGAAGTTGTCTCTCGGAGTACTAAAAAACAAACAATTGTGAGTCTCTCTTTGTAGAAGCAAAGTATATTATAACTGTAACAAATTATCAAGTCATGTGAATTTGAAGGATATTGGAGAATCTATATTTGATTTAGAAACATCCAACAGTTCTATTTATTGCGATAATGGTAGCATTATTGCAATGACCAAAAATCTTATATTTCATGCTAGAATGAAACACATAGAGATTCAAAATCATTGCATTCATAATTTGGTTCAAGACGAAAAAATAGAATTACAGCTTTATCATACATCTAACAAGTTATTGTCTTCAACAGTTAGATCATTTACTGGATGTTGATAGAGCTGTTTGATGCCCATACTTTGCATTTCTTCTTGTTTGAATAAATTTTAACCCCTCCTTTATTCCAAACAAGTTGTCTTCACCATAAATATGCCTACAGTAAATTTTATTGCTTTACACCATCAATCTCCATTGATCATTTAAGGAGAGCCTGAATATGCATGATCAATATTCTTCCTTTTGTAATAGCATGTTCTTTTAGTAGTTCATGCATGCTGCGCTCTTTTTTGTTTTTTGTTTTTCTTATCCTTTCACTGATCTTGTATGTCAAATCAATTGTCTTTAACTACAGTTCGCTGTTGAATAAACAACCAATTTCACAATGCAAAAATAACATATCGATGAGCAGCTATGGTTAATAATTTTTTATTCTCTCAGCTTATTTTTTTAATATATTGCTTTTCAGTATATCTTTCAGATTTTTATATATTTGCATATTAACTTTCTATGGGGATTCAAAAGTAAAGGGCTTTCTATAGGGATTCTTCTGACAACTAATTGCATTTTATATGTTGTTCAAACTGTATACTCTGCAAATCTTTCTTCCCAATGCAATGGAAAATACAGCTGAATGGGTAGATTAAATTATTTCTTCCCAATGCTTACTTTGGTTATAAATGTTAAATGAGAGGATGCGGTTGCTCCACAAGTTTGTAGGTATAGATCCTTTTGTTCTATAAGTTTGTAGGTATAGCTTCATTAAAAATAATATGTCAAATTTCAAATAAAAGATTATTGAATTTAAACTTTTGATAACGAATTTTAGGTAGAAAAAAAACATCTATTGATAGTAAGGAGAGAAATAATTGTAAAATAACTTTAAATTAACTGAAAGTAAAAAATAAAGGGGTCTTCAATATTTTGTCCGGTGCAAATTGACACATGTTCTGAGATGCACAACACTATCAATCCTCTAACAAATTCATCAAGCTTTGATCCATCGTTTAATACCTTCAAAATCCTTTGAAAATGGCATATTAATTCTGAAAAAAATATATAGAAGAAATCTTGCACATTCATTTGAACATCCACACTCCATCATAATATGAACTAATCCACTTATTCACTCAATCTAAAGTTTGTACTTAGTTTAGAATATAAATTAGTATTTGTTATAAATTTCATTTATGATTCTAAATCTTTTGTTTACATTCTTATACTATGTACCTTCATCTGAAATCTATGTTTTTCATTTTTTTAAAATTGTATTTTAAAAAAAAATTGAAAGTATGAAAATTGTTTAGATGACTGCTCTCTAAGCTTTTATAGATCAAAATGGTTTTTTGACCTGATCCAATTGTGCATTTATTACCATGCTTACTACAAATTCCTAAATGTGAAAAATTTCAAGCATCCACAGCTTTGCTTGAGCAAGGAATATATAATGACACCAATGACCCACTCAAATTGGAAGGTAAATTTTCTATATCCATGAAATCAGATGCATAATTGTCTGTTGTACACATTGTAAAACATTTAGTGGATGGCAAAATCAGATTTATCATATGTTCTCATTTGATATCTAAATTTGGGAATGGTTCTGTCTTTGGTAGTAGCAAAGTTGCTTTTTGAATGAATGTTTGTGGCTCTCTTATTTTCTAGTCTTCAAATGATAATATTTTCTAAATGCATAGATAAACAAGCCTGTATTAGACTCCATTTTGTGAATAACTGTTCCCCAAAGTTAAGAACAATTATTAATATGAATTATATTACAAAAGGTCACAACCATTTATGATGCAATAAAATTAATAAAATCATGTATCTCATTGTAAACAAAAAAAAAAAAATTTCCCATTTAAGATTGCATTGTTGCTATAATTTATGTAATAAAAGGAATTTATAAAAGTATAAATATATTAATTTCATAAATCTTAGTATAATATAATTATATACTATTTTTATCTTCTTCTTCTACTTATCATCATTTATGTCTTTTTCTAATCCAATCCAATTCACAAAAAAAAAGATCGTTCTATGAAAGATTCATATTTTAATGCATACACTAATATTAAAAAATAAATAGTAATAATAAATCAAAATAATCATAAATGTATACTTGTATGTATATAGTAAAATTAAAACATAAAAACATATGTCATAATCTTACAAAATTGTTGATTGTTTTCAAAATATTATATTATGTCAAATATAATATGATTATTACCTATTCTAAATAAAAACTTCAATTAATTATCTCTTGTAAAAATTCTTCACTACTCATGGACACATTTCTTGGACCAAACTTGAAATAGAATGAGCACCAATTTGATAAGCAGCTTCAGTGAGATGTATTCCATCCCAATTGATAGATTTTGATGGATCTGAACATGCTTTCACATTGCTATGGGTACCACACATCCCAAGAAGGTTAAAATTGTATTTTCCTCCTCCACTTCCACAACAAGTTTGAAAAGTTTCTTCAAAACCTGCATGACAAACATTATTAAATATATGACTTTCATATTAAGTTTTATAATATTTTACAAACTTTGCTAAATCAATTCATATTGTAACTCTTATATACAGATAGAACTAGTGACACCTTACCATTTTTGGTTGCATTCTTGAGAATATTTAAAGCAATACTGTAGTAATCTGCGTATACCAGATTGACTCCTGAATATTTGTTGTTCAACTGTTTAATTGTTTGTTCCAATAATGAATTTTGGTTTTGAGAAATCTGATTGTATGATATTAGGCACCCATTTTCATCAAAGTCTTCAGAGATGGACTGTCGTAATGTAAGGATTGATGGAGAACATCCTAATGGTGGAATACCTTGAACAATAATATTTTTAGCTCCTTGTTGTATAAGAGCCTACAAGTTCAATAAAAGAATTTGATTAATAATATATTATATAAGATAAAGCTACACATATTCTTCAGTAAACCAAATAAAATGTGTTAAGGAAAACAATAATTAAATAAAAATAAAACAACTATTTAAAAAATATACACTAGCACTTGTACTAAAGGGGGTGTAAATTATATATAAGTTAATATGTTAGAGAATACAATTTGATATATAAATAGAATATACACTAATTTAATTATAATATTTCATGTATTGAATACTATTTTTTGTCTATAGAATTTTGAAATACAATCTTAAAATACAAACAATATTGTTTAGGTAATTCTATTGATCATGAAATATGAGGAATTTGAGAACCAATTATCTGTTACCCTAATTGTTGATGGTGGAGCCTAAACTTCTACTAATTGTAAACAATATTCTCTTCCACTTATCACTCCGCTTGTTAAACTTTTTCATAAACAACCACGATAAATTAATATTATATATTTCACTCTACATGAAGATTTACATCTCCCAAGATTTAAATTAATATACCTTAAGTTTTGTAGCTTCATTCTGTAGATTAATAATAGACATGCATGTTCTTTCTTCATTAAAGTACATATTCTATATTTTCCTTATGTTCTATTTTCTCTGCTTTTCTTCTTCTTTTTGATAATAATTGGGATTGTCATGTCTTTGATTTCCACTCTTCTGTGGTGCAAGCTCAGTGTTGAGCTAGGATGCATGCATTGTCAGTTTTACCACACCTTGTGATGAGTCCTCTATATTTAGCAGCATAGTCATGTAGCTGCTTATGACTTGGAATTCATCCTTGAGGTCTTATCAGGAACTTTTTCTCCTCCTGTTTAAGACTTTAAGTCGCTTCGCAAAACCTTACATATCACACTAGTTTTCCAAGTCATGACCCTCGCAAGAAATGGCATCACTTTATGAATTGTGCCCAGGTCTATTGCACCTCTCATTCGCTCTCTAATTATGTGTTTGGGTCATCTAACTCAGACTCCAACAGCTCAATATGTGATTTGCCTCAAAGATGGCCACTCATTCCTTCATAACAGTATCTAAAGGAACACACCTCCTTGAAAAGGAAGCATCAATAATCTTACTGTGTAACTAGAGAATTTGAAATGTGTGACAAATGGATTTTATGAGACAAACAATGGCTTTAATGGTTGGCATTCTTGTAAGTCCAAGACAACAAGTTGAATCTATTATCTTGACTATATTTACATTCACATTACTTTCATAATTTTTGAGTGATAAACTTAAATTCCTTTTCAATACTACCTACAGGCTTCAAGTTTGCAAACTGGTTGAGGCGTATCTCTAAAGTTTGTAAGCTTGTGGCATATCTTAAGTTTGTAAAGCTTGATGTCTACAGTCTGGGTAAACGTCAAGACCAATAACTTGTTGATGTAGTCCAGGAATGGGTACCTTCAGCAGGACAAATCTAGGCAGCCTCTCACATAGGAAGACTTTAATTTTTAATAATATTGCAACAACAGGCTTAAAAAAGATTGATAATATTTGATTCAGAAATTCCAACTTACAAATATAGCTCCAATCTCAGCTCAATCTAAGCTCAAAATTGAGAGATTCTTCAAAACATTACTGCAAAGCCAAGAACTTCCACAGTTGATTTCAACCAAAATATTCAATACATGTTCAACCCTAAAGAGACATACTACCGACTTCCTATAGACCACATTTCAAACAAACTTCATACTACTGTAAATTTAGACTACAAAACACACCATGAATATTTTTTTTTAACCAAGGCTATAGACATCAGGCTTTACAAACTTTAGAGATATGTCACAACCAGTTTGCAAATGGCTAGTAATGGATTATGACTATCCCTTGACTGCTCTCTTCAATGGACTATGACTATCCCTTGACTGCTCTCTTCATTCAAATTTTGATGAAGTTTTACAAATAAAACATGTGACCAACACTTTTTCCCTGCGCTATTGTTCTCTTTTCAGTCCCCACTATCTTTAATCCAAAAACCCAAGATTTAGTATGAAGTTCGTTTGAAATTAGTCACAAATGGTTTCTTAGCTAAAAGATTCAACAGGAGGGGTCTATTCTACAAAGACATCCCTGGACTCCTCTTTTAATGATGCCCGTGGCTTCTTTCTAGGAGCTACCAAGACAGAGATAAATCCAGGGGTTACAGCTGCCCAATAAGGCATCCATTATTAATTTACGACTCCTTGTTTCAGCTCATAAGTCAACTGTAACAGCAGGTTTAGGGTTCATATTTGAGTTTTTTCCAGCATTTCTAAGTCGGATTTGGGTGTTGCTGAAATTTTCATCTTCATTATTGTTGAAGGGATCTGTAATTGCTACAAATAGATAAGATTGTGACTACGAATGCATTCAATTACTAAAATTACAATTCAAATTTTATAGTGAGATTGAACTTAAATTCTTTGGTCTATGCATTTATATGCAAGCAACACATTCAACACACCCTCTGCAATTTTTCCCCTCGGAAAATATTCAATTGCAAGGAAAACCCCAGTTTGATTGGCACACAATCCTCTCTGATAAGAGTTTTCACTTGGAAATAATTTAAACCCTAAAAGAAAATGTATAGTGATTGACTAATTGAAACCAGAACAACCAGAACTTTTAGTAAGAGACATGTTTCGTAAAAAACTAGCTGCCTACTAAAATAAGAGATATGAATTGAAGGAAAGCCCTAATATTTACAATTTCGGCAAACTGAAAAACTTAATTTAACTTCTTTAAAAAAAACCTTGGATTTGTAATAGAAATATAAACAGCACTGAAGCAGTGGCTCTGAACCAAGAAAGCAAATCGAAACTGAGGATTTGATTAATAAAAAGATTTAACAGAGTAGAAGTTAAAATTCGAGCTCTGTTGGCATAATGCTTTCGATCAAGGCGTACTTGACAGACTCTCTGAGCTGCGGAGAAAGCTTCGAGTAAGGTTTATTTAGATATGTACTGTAAATTATTTATAGTTAAAATTATTTTATCAAATATGTAAAATAAAATTGTATGGATATAGTAAATTAATCATTAAATTTATTTGCACTTGTACTATTATCTGCATGTGAATTGCATGCATTTTTTATTTAATTATTAAAATTATTATAAAGATTATCAAATCCGATCTTTATATAAAAAATTGCACGATCTTATTAAAAATGATTTAAGATGAATATTTGAATTTATTATTTATTACCATCTATAACTTCAATAAAAACAATACTATAATTATTTTAATATCAATAATTTTAAAATTCTCTTCTAATATTTCTAATATATTATTTTAAGTAGAATGAAACTTGTTCAATTTCATAAATTAATTTATATATTTAATAAAAATTGCATAAGATGTAGGGTTACCTCTAGAGATGCTTGAATCTCAGTTATGATGGGAGAGGTAAAACTTTGTATTTGTGCCATTGACTTTAAAAGTATAGTAGCATCTATGTAGTCATTGGCTCCTATCTCTCCAAAAAAGTATAAAGCTCTTGAAAAATGGTCTTCACAATCTGTAGAATAAATTCAATTATATTAAATAGTAAAATAAGAATGTTTCATAACAAATAAAATGTTTAATGAAAAAGATGGGATCGGATTAAGAATAATTTATTACAAAAATGAATTAAAATTAAAACATTAAAATGAATCTTGAAATCAAATCAAATAAATAAATAAAAATAACAGAATTACCAAAATTTTGTTTGCAAGTGTTGTTCTTCAATTGTGTGAACCAGTTTACTTGAACACTTAAAGATAAAGGCGTTGTAGTGATAACACCTTTACTATTTAAGAAAGAAGAATTCAATGCAGTGCAACCTGCTACTGCAAAATTTACTCCCGACAACCTTGAAGAGAATGGCATGCTTCCCACTTTAAGATAGGGCGAGAGAAAAGGCAAATCTAATGAAGTAGCTATCAAATCGCACAACAAAAAATGTAGATTCGATTATCATATAAACAAACATCTATTAAATTACTGAAAAACATAATATCTTTATTTCAATAAATATAAAAAAACTTCAATAAAAAATGAAAATCAGATATAAATAATAAAGATCATACTATTAATTCTACTCACATAAAAAGTCGATTACAAGACGTCCATTAGAACAACGACCTGTTGGTTTTCCAAAAAATGTTTCTCCATATGGAAGAGTGTTAAATTGATGATAAACTGAAGGATTTGAAATGACAGCATTTCCTGTATCTGTCAATGAATCACCAAAACTATAAATTGCTCGGAAACAAGAAGCATCAACTCTTCCAATTGATAATACAAAAAATACTCCAACCAAAACCAAAATTGATTGCATCCTCGCCATCTTCTTCACAAATCTCTTAATGACTATGATTTCTTTATCTTGCTCTCTTTATATACAATCAATCTCTCTGTTAACTTAATGTGTTAATTTTAGTCCATGTTTTAACTTTACTTAATATAATCAATTTATGTCATGCATTGAATTTTTTATATTTAACATTCTCTTTTAACATTCTAAGAATCATATTTAGCTTCTCTTTCCAAATTCGACTTTACTTAACATGAAGACCCATGCATGCATATAGAACATGTGAACTAAATTTTTTAAAATTATTTTAATATATATTTTTAATTTATATTCTGTATTAATTTAAAATAAAATAAAATAACCCCTTCTCTTTGAACATTCTAAGAATTATATTTAGCTTCTCTTTTAAAATTTAAGTGTACTTTACATGAAGACATAATTGCATGCATGCATATGCAATGAACTAATTTTTTTTAATATTATTTTAGTATATTTTTTAAATTTATATCACGTATTAAATTTTTAAAAATTAAAATAATTGGCATGTCTTTTTCTTCTTTTTAACATTCTAAAAATTATATTTATCTTCTCTTTCAAAATTTAACTTTGTTTGAAGACGTAGTTGCATGTGAACTAATTTTTTTTTTTTATTTTAGTATATTTTTTAATTTATGTCATCCATTGATTTAAAAATAAATAAATGAGTTATATTTAACTTCTGTAGTTGCATGCATGCGTATGTAATGACATGCGGACTAACTTTTTAAAAAATTATTTTAATATATTTTTTAAGTAATTTTAATAAATAAATTTACAATTAATATTTTTAAATTATAATGTTTATATAAAGAATTTTGATTTTTTCGTTTAAAATTATATTAATAATATTTTTTGGTATTAATTTAAACAATTTTTTAAATATAATAAATTTATTTTAAATGATTTTGATTTTTATATTATTAATTTGATATACAATTATATTGATATTATACAAAATAATAATATTATATTTAACTTTTTGAAATATTTTTAATTGTATAAATAAATTATTGTTTTATTTTAAAATTAATTATTTGATATAATTTATTAAATTGATAACTTAACTTAAATTTTATTTTAAAAATAATATAGACATGCTAATTTTAAATATATGTTTTTAAAACCATATTTTTATTTATTTAAAAGTTTTGTTTTAATTATGTATAGTATTGTTTTTATATATAAATAATTAAAACAAAAGTATTATTACATTATAATACTAGAAGTTAAAAAATGGGGTAAGCTTTATTCTATTAAAATATTTTTTCTATTTAAAATTTTATTTAAAATAATAATTTCAATTAATTAAAAATAAGTTTATGTTACACTTCAATTGAGTAATTACTATTTACTATTACTATGTAGGGTAAATATGAATGTAATGTGAATTCTGGAGATGAATAAATTGTGCTTGTACTTTGTAATCAATGTGTTATATGTGAATATTATTTCATTTGATGTTATCTCATGGAAAAGTACTACATATATGTGAATGGATGGTCAATGAATTGATATTCTAACTTTGGAGATGTATTATGTATACTACATGTTTTATGAACAATTGACTACCATGTGCATGTGTTAGTGGTTGCAGGTATATGTTCAATTCCTCTAGGTAGAGGGGAAGTATCACTCAAGAGAAGATCATATACACACACCATAGTAGAATAATTGAGTTGAGTCATTATTTGGGAAGAGGGTAAGTCATCCTTAGTTGATGTGTTTGCACAAGTAAAATTCTTGATTACTACGAAGATGCATTATTGGGTGATGTCTATCTATTTGAGCTTTAGAGTTCTTTTTTGTACTATTATGATTATATTGATAAGAAGGAAGTATGTGGAGTATGTGTATATATATGCACGTATATGTCAATGGGATCTAACGACATGTATAGATGTACCACATGTAAACATTTATCAATACAATGGCAATTGTGAATAAACTATATGTGAATCGAATGTGAAGATATATATATATATATATATATATATGTATGTATGTATGTATAGTATATACACATATCCATATGTATATATGTATTGATACACGCATATTTTGGCGAATGAACATGCCCATACAAATGTATCAATATAGGTATACATATGTATATGTGTACATAGAGGCATATAATTATATATATATATATATATATATATATATATATATATATATATATATATATACAATCGATATAGTGTTTATTATGTGAATACTGTCTTGCTTATACTTATTTGTATATCAAATGTATACTTGCTTGGTGGCGAAGGGTATATACATATATTAACATATATTAACATACACATATATACTAGTATTAATATATATATATATTAAGGTATATTTAGTATATTAACCATTGCTTGGGAATCAACTATCATTTACCATGATAGAGGTCGATTATTAGAGGTCAAATATAAGTTGCATATGATTGTATTTTTGTGCACCTTTCACACACATGCCCCATTGGAGGCGAGGACCCTCTTTTCTTTGCTTTGCTTTCTTGCTTTTGCTTTAGGTTTGACCTTTTCCCCTTAACGAATGGGTTTCTCATTTTGGGTTCACTTCACTTGATTGAATAAAGGCTTTATCTTCACTTTAGGTGTCTCAATTTACAACATTCCAACTTTGGATGATTCCTAGAACTTGATTATTTCATGAAAATCTTACTTAGGCATCAAACTGCATGAGTCTAGATGAGTTTCAAAAAAATCCTCCTCTAGCGAATTTTCCCAAAGGATTGGCTTTCGCTAAATCTGCCCCTATGCAGATTATCCAAGCTGCTTGGACTTCACATAATCCACCCTTAGATGGATTCCTTGAGCGTCTTGCCTTTTAGAAAATCTAGACCCCCACGGATTCCCCGAATCTGCCTTAATGTCATTTTTTCAAACTTTTCAAGAGTCTTGTCATTTCATTTATTTCTCTGATGGGAAGGGTACACATTCATTAATGCTCTCTTTGGACTCAGTTTATATGCTTTGATCCTATTGTCTACAACTAATTTTGAGATTGTGCATTCATAGAGGAAGTCTAGGTGCATTCTAGTGCACAGGTGAGTGTGAAATTGAAGATTGTTGTAGCTGCATTATCAAATCTTGAGCCTAGGCTTTTCAAATAAGGTCTATGTTGTCACTTTTGCTTCTTCGGGCTTAAAAGTTAGGGTTTTATCTAATCTCTAGTGATTTCAATGAAGCTTGTGATTTTCTTTGTGATTCAATGACATGTTTTATTGTTTCTTTTTCAATTTCCAATCACCATTTGGTTCGAGAACTATTATTTAAGTTTGTTTCTCTATGTGCATTTGGTTTCATTTGGTGGTTAATTAAGGGTGATTGATGCTTGTGTGCATTCATGGAATCAATTGTGTGGATTGGATTATTTAATTCAAATCCGAACCAGTTAGAGAATCATTGTTTTCTCTTAAGAAAAGATTAGGGCAACCGAGTTTCTCACATAGCTAGGGCTTCGATCTAGTGCGTCTTGATTTCTTATGCCAATGCATGTTTGTGACAAATGCATAATCAACCTACAGTTCATGATTGAAAGGTTATTCATAAACCCTAGTTGCATTTGTTTGAGCCCTAGTATGGGTTTGGGGAAGAATTTATTGCTCACATTGAATGTTTTATGAAGGGATTGATTTCGAATATTACAATATGCATGGTTGAATCTAGGTTTATGAGCAAGAAGTCTTGAAATTGAATCAATTTTATGGATTGAGACTTAGTTAAATCTGTGGGATCAAGAAATAAACCATAAGTTGAAACCTCGTGAAATCCTTCTTTGATTGAAAAACCCAAAGAGTGTTCCCTTTGCGGAATCCACGTGGGCACAAGTTCTTCGGCTAATTGGAATTTCAAAAAATCTGCCAAGTCCCAAATTCTTTGAATCCCTAGAGGCTCAAAATCTATGAAGTCTTCATAAGAGAAATAAACACTTGAGTTCAATCGTAGAATTTAATGGAATGTTGTTCGAGGATGTTAAGGGTGAAATGTGACTCAATTCTAAATTAACTCCCTTCTTTCGGAGAATTTGTTGTGCTACGGATTCTCCAAGTGTTCAAAATTTTGAAAAATATGCCTCCTGATGGATTCCTCGAAATCCTTTTATGATCCAAATCCCTGAAAATGTGAAAAACCCGAAGATGTTTTGTATGATGTTTCGAGGGTTTGCAAGTGGATTTTAAATAATTTCATGATGATATGAGATCAAATGGGTTTCACATATGTGCTTTCATGATTATTCTAATGACGTGATTGGATTTTAATGCTTGATCATTCTTGGCATTGTAGTGATTATAGTATTTTCCTAATAGATGTAGGTAGAATCCAGCTAGGGGAAGGGGTCCAAGGCGAAGAAAATTGAACCAGCTATAAGGGAGCCCCACACCAAATAAGAGAAAGTGAAGTATGACTTTAAAGGTACTAGGCCTGAATCTAGGATTACTTCAACATGGGGAAAAGTGAGTGACACCAATATGGGTCATGTGGACTATGATGACTTCCAGTAGAGGATGTTTGGAAATACACCTTCCAATCTTGCTAAGATCATTACACACATAGGGTTAGCCCAAGCAACAAGGTTTCCATCTTTACTGGAATATCCTGGATTGGTTATGGAATGTGCTAAGAATTATGATCTAGGAAAGAAGGTGATCATTGGCCCATAGGGAAGGATAATGACAAACTTGACTGAGTAATTCATAGCTAGGACCTTCAACATTGGTTCACATCATAAACTGGTGAAAATAAACATAAAGGAGGCAAAGGAATTTTATGAGAAGGATTCCTCTAAGGCTCTGGAAATCATAAATGGTTCCTAGATTGCAAAACCAAAGTCACATTATTCCATGTTACCCAAGCAGTTACACCAGAGTGACTTCAAGCTAGAGTATAATGATATAATTACTCTTCTAGGCAGAGTAATGGGATTGGAGGAGGCTTTCATATTCAAACATTGGATGTTATATGTGATTTATCAGATTATCAAAGGAGTCCACTATCACTAGGCAGGTATAATAAGTGATAATTTGGACATGCAGCTCAAAAATGTGCAAGACACCCAACAATTCACAATGACCTCATCTCTTGTGTACTTGCTTGCTGCAAAGAATAAGTACAAGGGCCTAAGTTGTAAAGGAGTTTTGGGAAAGGATAGAATTTGTGATGTGTACCCTAGACTTCAATTCAATATCTCCAATTACAGAAGGGTAAATGATGCTTTCCTCATGTATATTACAAGAATGTTGCAGGATGCCCTTCATATCATAATTTCAGTAGAGGCCATGGAGCTAATTAGAAAATATGGCCATTGGTTCATTCAATTTGCTAAGTTTTCATACATAAGGACACAAGGATCTCCAACAATGCCTATGATATTACCAAGGTATCCAACTAATAAGCTCATTTTATTAGAATTGACTAGGCAATTGGCAACTTTTGACATTGTCGTAAAAGACATGCATAAAGTTGGCTTGGTGGAGAGTTCCCATTGAGGATTTGTGGTCTAGAAGCTTGCCCTTCCATTCAAGGTGCCCACTAATTTGAAATTGAGATGGTTCATTTTCATTTATATACTCACACAAATAGAGGTAATTTTGATCCATATGGTGTAGCTCAAAAGACTGCCAACTGTGAGTATAGGAATAAGGATCATATTGAAGACTATTGGGCTAACTGTCCGGATGAATTTGAAGTGATTAAAAGAAAGTGCTATAGGTTGTCTTTGAGGATGATTAGGTTGCACAGGATAGCTAATGTTCTAGATCAAGTGGATGATGATTAAGACCCTGTGCAATCCCATGTTTATGAGTGTTATCACCATTTTATATCCCGCCAAATAAACCACCCACAAACTTATAAGTGTCTTATTACAATTTCGATGGTGTTTGTATCATGGTTTGAACTCAATCTGTGTTTTGTTAGGTTCACCAAACCTCCCACTTTACCACTCGGTTCCCCTCATCACCTTCCTATGTTCGGCTCAGGCGGTGTTTTGTATGACTTGTTGAACCTTGCCGCTTGCGTGATGATTATTGGCTTGGGTGGTATTTCATTGTGATTCTTGAGCCCAGACACATATTTATAAGGTTCTTTGAACCTCTTTCTTTATTGCCCATAGACATTTATTTTCAAATTTTTAAAAATTTGTTATGTTGGGAATAGTGAATGTGACAGCTGCCACGCATTAATGAAATCAAGGCATTAAATGTTCCTCTACTACCATGTTTTTCCACGAAGCCATGTTTAATGAAATAAAGGCCGACAAAAATTTCCATTGCGACCATTTTTGAGGATGAGCTGAAGGAGACACAAAGTTTGGAGCACAGGGTTCACCATTAAAGGTATTTTTAGAATCCATTCATTGTAACCTATTTTCTAATTACTTATACTTGCATAGTAGAAAACATATTTTATCAAAAATATTGATGCATATGGCAAGGGTTAAGTACGCAGGTTGTGAGTACGTGGTCGGGTTAATGTATGAAGGACCTAAAATTGGTGATACTCGGCTGGGGCCCGTTAATCTGGATGAATTGCAGAATAAATTTAACAAACCTAACCCTCCACCTATCATTAAGAGAGTAGTGGGTAGTGGGTTAATCGAAGTTGTTGCATTTCCATTATCTATGCAATGTCCCAAGCTAGTGCTGGAATGCATCAAGCACTATAATTCACAGACACGAGAGGTTAGAACAGAGGATAACATGCTTATTTTGAAAATTCAGAGGTCTACATGTGTCTTGTTTAAAAATTCTAGAGAGGGATGAATAATTTCCAATAGATATGATGAGCTCTCAAGTCGAGTTCATGACTAAGAAAGGGGCTTATAGAAATGTGATAGCAAAGGACTGGCTAGCCAAATTGAAGAAGGGTAAGTCTCAATTTCCCCACAACCTACAAAGGAACCATTTTGTAGATGAGGTGGAAGATATTGTGGTGTTGTTGCATAGGGTAAGGGGAAATGAAAATGTTCACAACTTTGAAGAATGGATGTATTTATTCATTTAAATCATATTAAGTGGGGAGAAATTCCTTGACTAGGAAAAGATCATTAGTGGTCGTTTGCATGAGTTGATGACATTATTTACTTTGAACATATTTTTCTTCATGTCATCGTATTTGATATATGCCCTTGCTAGTACTCGACCCTGGCCTGGATTAAGGCCAAGTGATTTGCCACCAGGGAAAGTGCCAATTTATGATTATTTTGAAAAACTATAACTTCACAAGAGATTCTTGCATTTCAGAAGATTGGCTGACACTTTTACCATGAGGATGGTTAGGGAATTGTAAGGGCATCCTGTGACGAGGTTATCTCCCGAGGCAATACAGTTTGTGGATTTTTATGGTAGTCATTTCATTAAATTCTAGAGATTTTCATACATTAGAGTAGGCAGATATGTTGGGTTTCCTACAAAGTTTCCTAAGTATCTTGAAGATAAATGGGTAATTATCGAGGTGAGTAGGCAATTGGCTAATAATAGATTGTGCCAAGGTAGGAAAAAATTGAAAATTAGTTTTCCCTTTAGTTTTGGCCCATATAGTTGTCAATCAATGTCTGATGCCTTGAATATTGAGAAATAATTGTCCAAGTATAATATGCCCTTGTATGAGGAACATGCTTCTTTTGATCTGAAAGATTATATTAAGAACAATTTGAAATTGAGCCCTACCTTTTACCACCAATCCAACCTCGAAGATTATTGAGATGATTGCTTTGATGAATATGAGGTTAGGAGAATAAGCTGGATGAGATTAACAATAGAGACAATCATCATTTATGATTTGAAATGGGATTTATAGGGCATTGTTGAAGATGGGTCTAACATGGTCGACCCAATATATACTGATTTGATAGAAAATCAGCCTATTCCTGCTATGGATTGGAATCTCAAGGAGAAAGAGACCATTGAAGCAAAAACTGTTGATGTTCTGACTAGAACCCGAGAATGGGTAACTAAGAAGAAAATTGAGCAATCCCGTCCTCATACTAGATCCAAATATTCACAACCAGCTGAAGGTACCTCTCATGCCTCTGTTAGCAGGAAATATATTGGTGATGTTCCTTAGTTCTTATCATTAGGTACTCAAGGAGATGGTGATGATGACCCACCATAAAAGAATGTATATTCACAAACCCGTGGGGATGAAATTTTCAATCTACCTACTCTAAAGAAGGAGAATGAAGGAGAGGAGGAAGAGGAAGGATTAGAAAAATTGAATGTTGATTTATTCCCTCCTCAGGATGAATCACTTGTCAGAGAGGTAGGTTCCTCTCATAGGCTAGAAACAACAACATCTGCACAAGATACTGATTCGATCACTCAGACATTGTTTGAGTCTCCAGGTTTCAAGGCATCTAAGGTCATAGTAACCCCATCTTGGTTGGAAGATTTGTTTGATGAAAAAGGAAAGCTATATAGCCCCGCTTTCCTAAACAAGATATGGTAGGTCAATTGCTATAGAGGACCCCAACTCCTAAAACCAAAAAACTAAAAACCACTACTAGGCTCATAGACGACACAGAATCAAGGACAATCCAATTGGAAATTGCACACCCTTTAATGATTAGAGATGTTTCCCAGGAAAAAACAAGTGAATTCTAAGTGAGTAGAGTAGACCTTAGTCCTCCTACCAGGGACGAGGATGTCCAAATTTTTCAAGTGTCAGTAGCTAGGATGATTGAAAGATCAAAGAAGGATAAATAAAGAAAACATTAATTGAAATCCCATGTTCAAGACTTGACCAATTGCCTAAGATCTATTCTTGAATTCGTCCCACAACCTCTTTCCCAATTAGATTCTTCTATTGAATCTCTTATTGTAGTTGGAAAGGAAGCCTTAACTAAAATTAAAAGCTGTCAAAGTTTGAACTAGGCTGTAGATGATTGGAATGAATCTCTAATTAAGAAGGGAAGCTTTGTGATTACTGAATCTTTCAAATGCTTCTAAGAGGCAAATGCCTTGAAAGCTACCTTAGGAGATGAGATCATTGCAACTAAGAAAGAGGAGAAATTATGGGTTAATTATCAAACTGAATTAAAATTATTGATGAGCTCAGATATGGAAAGGTTGGCTACAAATCAAGTCATACCTAATGCTTCAGATGTTCGCTACCTATCATGAACTAAAGGAGTAGAGTGGAAGTTACAGGTTTGTAAACAATGCTTGAAGAAGCTTAAAGAAATCATCGATGAATTCACTGCAGTTTTAGATGAAGCATTGAGCACCTTAATGGCTCTTGATCTACTCCAAGATATAGATGGAATAAGGGATGACATGGAAATTAGTGCTTTGGCAACCAGTTTCAAGAAAATGGTTAAAGAGACTCTTGAGTCATCCTCACTTAATGCTAAGCACTTATAGAAATTAAGTGAATTACACTTGGTGTCATCTCAGGCAAAGGATCTTATGAAGGTTTGTGAGCATCTCATGGAAACAACTAAGGATCTTCAGTTGACATGGAAGGTAAGGATGATAAATGTAACCATTCCTTAACATAAAGACTTGCTGCATATCCTTAAGGCTTTCCAGGCATGGCGAAAGAAACCTTTGGTGATCTCGAAGGCTAGAAATGAAGTGAAACCATCGTGACGACTTGAATTCTCTTTGTTTCTTTTAAGTTTCTTTTGTTTAATTGGCTATGGACAGGAAGAGGTAGTTCCATACCTACCTATTTAAAAGATGTATCTATTTTCATAGGCTCTCTCTAGAGAATCTTGAATTTTTTTCTCAATACTGTTGATGAATGAAATTACTATCTTGTATGTGCAGATTTTGGTGGAGTAAATTTAAGTTCTTAAATATTTGTATTTGAGAATATCTTATGCATGTATTATCTTTGTATGAGCGATGCAATTCTTATAAAAGATTTAATTTTATTTGCATGGTATTGAGCATATGTCTGTCTCCGATGATTAAATAGTCTTTATGCTAATACTTCTTATTTACTAAACTTGCACTTGATATTTGAAATTTTTCTTATATTGGGTATACCTTTATGCTTTTTGGTTAAAAGCATACCTAGTGTTTTATTTTAGTGTTTAAATTCATTGAAGATCTTGTGAGGGAGCTGTACCTTGATAAAATTCAGAGAAAAATAACAACTCAATCATGATCTTTTTAGAGCTGTTAGCGGAATTCATTTGGTGCTAAATCTAGGCCTGGAGTCATAGTTTAAATAGTTTTGTTAAGATCCATTTCATTCGCTAACAATGAGCAATTTCAAAATAGACCAATCCCTATAGTTAATTGGTCAAAAGATGAGATAGTTGATTTGAATCTACTAAATGAGCCTGTGATGAGGTACTCTAAGCTATGGGTTAAGCATAAGATTTTGGAGTTCAAGGCAACAAGTACTAAATTCACTTATGATATATTGGGTGATTTAGATTCCCATTTAGAGGATGAAACAGAGAACACTCAAGATGACACTGCTGAACCTCATGAAGGGGATGATATAAAGAAGCCAACTATTATTAAAAGAAGGACTAGGAGTCAGGATAAAGGCAAATAATCTAAAAAGCAACTTGTGGCAAAAGCAAGAAGGCCGCCAAAAGTAATAGTTGAAGAAGGTACTCAAGAAATTCAACCTTCTAAGAAGAGGAGAATCATTGCTGAGGGCCAAAAAATGGCCAAGTCAAAGAAGGCCAAGATCTCTGAAGGGGGAACCACTCATGCTAAAGCAGTAGATGTTGAGAGTTTTGGGAAGAAGCCACAAGTGTATGTAAGGAGAAATTCCCCAAAGCATTAAACTCTTCCTATAGAGGATGTGGAGGATGTAATGGACGAAAATGAAAAGGATATTGAAGAGGCACCTACTGATGATGCTTCGAAGGAAATAGAGGGAGAAGCTACATAAACTAATTCTCCTCCATTGCCACTGACTCATGATGTGCAGGGTGATGAACATGTTATGAATTAAGAAGATAATGTTCCTAATGAACAAGGGCAACAAGAAGAGGAAGGGGATGAAGATATACCCACTCCAAATCATGGAGAATGAAATAATTTTAGAATTTTTTTGGATCAGACAGTTTGTAAAGCTCAGAGAAAGAATGTGGAATTAGAGGTAATAGAAGAGATGCCTTCCCACTCCCTTGAAAAAGAGTTTGTACATATTTCTAATGTTGAGAATAAAGATGAAGGGAAAAAGAACCAAGATGAAGGTGACAAGGATGCAAAAAATGTTGAGGATAACCCCTATAAGGAACAACAAGAACAAGATACTCCCCAGGGTGATACAAAAAAAGAGCAATCAGCTGCCCTAGATTGGCTAGAGAATAGGTTAAAACAAAAACCTATCGTTGTAGAGGAGGAGACCCCTGATTGGGATAAATTTTTGGCAAGTTGGAGTTAGCCAAAAGAGAGGAAAAGAGCTAGAACAATATCTAAGTTTACAAGGGATGAGGCTAATAACATAGTTATCCACATTGCCACCCTTGCAAGTGAAAAATACAAGGATGAGGTAAGGCCTTCAGATTACAAGGTTGAAACCATTATTTGGGTCCAACTACAAAGGAGCAAGAAAAGGAAGATCTTCAGGAGTTAATACAAACAATTTTTAAAAGGTTGGACAATGAAACACAAGCCAAGGAGAGGTAAAAAAATAGTTGAGAGATGTACAAATATATGCTCAATATTTGGTCAAACCCTCGCAAGCACAAATTGGTGAGTGGGATTGATTTTCAAAAGGGTTATTGTCCAAAGATGTAGTCTCAGAAATTGAAAAGATGAGATCTTCTCAACAGGTCACCCAAGAATGGTTAAGTAGTGTAGGTCAAAGAGGAGATGCAATGATTGAAAAGGTATTGCGTATGTATGAAAGAGTACCATCTCTCCTTGATGACATAGCTCAGCTTATCACCGAGTATCAAACACCAGATGACACTATCATTGCTGAATTGAAGAAAGTGTTTTAGGTTCTTGTTGAAGTGTTGATAAAAGAAGGTGTCCTTACAATTGATAGTACAAGCAAGGCTATGGAGTGGATAGAGGCCTTTAATTTCAGAAATGAGCTTAAGTTGAAGGCATTGAAGAAAATATCCAAGCCTCAATAAAAAGTAAATTAAATATTTGATTGTTGCAATGCATTCTTGAAAATTGTCACTAGAAGAAAGAAGTTACAAAGAAAAAAATGAACGTGAGCCAATTACAGAAGTGATGGTATGAATTTTATGCTCCAGGTAACAATGGAGCAGTAATGAAAGATCAACTTGAGGATGTTGTAGTTTATATTTCTAATCTGGACAGATATCAAGGACTTCATGGCAACTGGGAGAAAGCTTTGACTAAATATGGAGAAGAAATAAATACAATTAAAACAATAATTAAATTGATACCAATCCCAGTACAAGTCGATCTGAATGTTGTACTTTCCAAAGTTAAAGAACTTTTTAAAAATGGAGAAGATAAGGACAAGAGGACGAGCCAGCCTAGTTTCATTAAATAGTGTGCTTTTTGCATCAAGTTAACCAAAGATACAAGTTGGTCATCCCTAGATTTTTGGGTCGATACATTGTTTAATTGTAAAATTTACTTTTGAGGCTGACTTATGCATTCTATTATAGGATTACATTAGGAAGTTTTAAAATGATAAGGCCGACCTATGTGGCCGACCTAATAAAAACGTAATTTTATTTTTCCTCTTGGGCTGCCATGTCTTGTAAAACTCTATAAATAGAGGGCTCTTACTCATTTGTAAGGTTAATGGTGGATAGCCACTAGTAGTTGATGTTGCTAGACTTGAGATACTCAAATTGTTGCAAATTTTGGTAAAGTGAATACAAATGAAGACATTTTCTTTTGATGTTCTCCTTTGTGTTATTTCATCTATGCATGGTTCTTGTGTTTCTAATTGTGAACACAAAACCTACAACTTCGCTAACATAAGAACATCAAACAATGATTAGTCATATTAGAAAGCTAAATCTAATGTTCCCTATGAAATTATTAACTAAATCAAAGAAGAAACATGAAAATGAGAGTAAAACAAGTAAAGCTAACATGGAACCAATTTGAAATAGTAAACCTTTATCCTATAGGGGTAGTGGTGCTTCTTTGATGTGAAAAGGAACCCCTTTCCCAATCCCTTTGATAAGCTTTGATGTTGAATGTGATTCCAAGTGTGGAAATGATGCAAAATGATGAAAATATGCTTGAAAGAGATGAAAATGATGAAATGCTAAATATGAAAATGGCTATAGTGATAATGCTTCAAATTGTGGATCCATATTGTAAAAAGGATGCTTCTATTTATTGAACTTAAGAGTTGAAGAGATAGAGAAATTGGTGAATGTAGGATAAAATGAGAGCTAATGAGAATGTGCCGACAATTCCATTGGAGGAAGGTGGAGCACATTTTGGGAAATGTGTTGAAGAGCAGGGGATGTAAGAAAAATAAATGAGAATGATTGAGGATTTGAAAGGTTGTAAGAAGAATTGAATGAATTTGGTTGGAGATGTAAGAGGATTTGAAAGGATGTAAGAGAAGTTATTGCAAATGTAAGAGGATGTGATAGGTTTTTGAAAACCTTTGGAGGGAAATTGAATGAGAGGTGGTTGAGAGGAATATTCCTTAGAATATGCCTTTGTGAGGATAAATAGAGGAATTAAATAATTAAAAGAAATTAATTTCATGTGCAACCTGTTGAGCATGAGTTGATTTAACTCTTGAGGAGTTAAAAGCTGGAGGATTTATTAATGATGAGTAGAAAGTAATTTAGGATTAATTAATTGGGATGGATCAGAGGATTGTGGCATTTGATTTGATTTATTTAATCAAATGGGAAGACTTAGGGGGATTTAATTAAATGATTTGATTTAATTAAATATGTTGAAAATTAGTTAGAAGAAGGTTGAATTAATCAATAAATTTACTTATTTGATTAATAGTTGAAATTGATGAATTTAAATAAATAATGTTGATTATTAAATTAATTGGTTAATTCGAAGTGATTTCAGAAGAAATGGTGTTAATTTATCAGAATCAGATGCATAGTACCAATCAGGAATTTTTATGTGTCTGCATTTTGCCCCTCTTTGAAACGAGGTGCCTGCTGCGTTGGTTCAAAGAATAGCACTACCATGATCAAGATTCAAAAAATTTCTTAATTTTTTGGATGCCCCATTGCTGCCCCAACAGAAGAAATTATGCTGCTACACTACCCCCTCGAGAGATCGGGCAAAAATTGCAAAATTATGTTGAGCTCGCGAAAAAGGTTCAAGATCAGTTCAACTTAGAGAGGACTAGAAATTTTGAATGTTTGATGTAGAAAAATTTGATGATATATAGATAGTCATCGGCCATGGGTAGTCTCATGTATATTTTGATATATCAAACATATTTGATACTTGGAGAGAAATGTTAGTAAAGATAGAAGAATTAGGATGATGTAAGAGTCCAAAAAGTCCATGAGTCATCGAGACTTTATTAGATATGATGATGAGTGATGATGATTTGTTGCTTATCAAGGATTAGGGACATAAAGGGCTGACTTTCCTTATTTTTGATTACACACATAGATACAATGCATCGAGGTATAAAAAACTAGGATGGCGTTGTACCTAGTGAGATGGACTTTGATTCGACAATCAGATAGGAGTATCCATGTTCACATCTGGCATACAAAACATTGTTAGAGTGTACCTCAGATATTTCAAACATCTCAGACCAAAACATAAAAAGGAAAAAAATTCCCATGTAATAGTCAACAAGATATCCAAAACATCATCCCTACACACTAAACAAAATTTGCGTGACCAAGGTCATATTATAAGAATATCCAACAAGCACAACAACAAAAAAGATAATGATCAATTCCCCATAATCCATTCCTTTCTCTCTAAATCATTTTGATTAGACATCATCGAGAGGTCATTAGAATGAGCACAATAAGATAAATCAAAATAACATATCAAGTAAACAAACAAGCTAATGTTCTTCATACCTCTAGCCAAGACTAAACTATGTCGATGCTTGATGGTGACATACATTGTAGGAAGGATGCATCCTAGGAAATGATGTTATCAAGTGATTTTTAAATTAACTAGATGATGGGCTAGTAATACCAAGAGCTGACCAACTTGTTTACCTACTGACCTAGACTTAAGACCCTGACATTTGAGTTGCCACTTTTTAACTGCTAAACTTTCTTTTGATTGTTTTGCCAAAGGATGAAAGTGACGATTGATTTATAATGAGTGGATGATTATTATGGTTGAATGTTGACATGGGATGTATGATTTTGGGTTTTTTGAATGTTTTTGGTATTTTTGAAATAATTTGAGGTTGTTTTGGGATTTTTGAGATGTTTTACAAATGTTTTGATTTTCAAAATTTTTTAATGTTTTTGGTGTTTTCTGAGATTTTGGCTAAGAACCTAACCTAAAGACCTATCTTAGGGGCCTCGGGGGTTGATCAAAGATTAGCCTTCCTTACGTTATGCACATAGAGACCACGTTGTTCGACTAACACAAACTTGTTTATTGATGAAAATATGAACATGATGGTTTATAAGTTTATTATGACATACTCCTAAAGGACTAACCTAGGGTGTCTCAGGGGCTCATCAATTATGGCCTTTCCTACATTCAAGCTCAGAGACCCGTAGTTCAATTGACGACTCTATTTTTTACTTTTTCTATTTTTAATCTATTTTTTTGGATTTTTGATATATTTTGGATGTTTTTTGATTTTTTGATTTTATGAATGTTTTTGGATTTTTTCAAGGATTTTAAGGAATATTTCAAGAATATACATGAATCCGATCTAGTGTAGGTGCAAGAACATGCTTCCAACATGATGTGATAGACTACCTCGACATAGGCAGGACAAACTGACCTTAGGAATATGCCAAGTAGTACTAGGAGGAAACATGATACCAACACAAGATCAAGCTATGATGCGAACACAGATGAGTAATGGAGGGATCAACGAAATGTGGCCGACGAAATGGGATGGAAGGTGATGGCAGATGATGCAGAACAAGCCAAAGGATGGATGGTGGATGGAAAGTACTTATTTTACACAAGATGCCCGTTTGCCAGGTTTTCACCAAGGTACTTTTCCAAAGCACCAACACAAAGCACCACCGAAGTGGTTTTCACTAGAGGAAATTTTTTTTCTTTACTGTTTTCAATCCTTTTTCTGAATTTTTATATTTTTATATTTTTTATATTTTTTTGATTTATAGTTTGCATAGCTTAGACATAAAACTTTTTGAGATGGGAGCTATTGATGGGATCTTGCAGAGGCTTACCTTCAGGTGTAGATAGTTGATATTCTCCTAACTTGTAACTCACCATGATGATGAAGGGTCCCAACTAGTTGGGTTCAAACTTGCCCTTGCTATCTAGATTTGGCACAATTTTCTGATTCTCTTTCAACACGAGCTCTCCTACTTGAAATGACCAATTATTGATCTTCTTATTGTATCTCTTTTTGAGGTGGTTCTGATAGACGTGCAGGTGATTCAAAGCATATATGTGTTGCTCATCCAATAACTCTTCATTAGTAGTGATATTTTGCAATGAGATTCTTAAGGATGGGAGATCGATCTCAATGGGAAGGATGGCTTATGATCCGTAGACTAGGGAAAAAGGATTTGCACCTATAGGCATGTAGATACTCATTCAGTAGGCCCATAAGACAAGATTTAGTTGTAGGTTGCAATCATGACCAACTTCATTGACTATTTTGTTTAGGTTTTTCAAGATGGTTTTATTTGTAGCCTCAACTTGACCGTTACCTTGGGGGGTATTATGGGGTGGAAAAGTGATGTTGGATATTGAATTTTTGGCATAGCTCACAGACATCCTGGTTTTTGAAGGGTGTTCCATTATCTAAGATAAGGGCTTGAGGAACACCATAACGACAAATGAGGTAGTTTAGGATGAATTTGACAATCTTCTTTTCTATGATATAGGTCTTGGAAATGGCTTTGTGTCCATTAGATGAGGTGGGTGAGATTTTTCTGATGAGATCAAGCCCCCATTGTGAAAAGGGCTAGGGTGTTATAAATGGTTGGAGCTCTTGAGCTAGTGCATGGATGAGGTCCCCATGTTGTTGACATTCCAAACCTCTTTAGATATATTCATGAGCTTCCTTTCCCATTGTAGGCCAATAATACCTAGCCCTTAGTAGTTTCTTAGTCAAGGTCATACCACTAGAATGCGAACCACAAATACCATTATATACCTTGATTAAAGTAGTCAAAGCTTCCTCAGGGCTATGACATCTCAAAAGTGTTCCTTCGATACTTCTACGATATAGGGCGTCACCTAAGATAAAAAATGGGACGACTTCTTAATAAAGGTTCTTTTAAGGTTTTGGGTGATGTCAGCAGGGAGGAATCCTATTTTTCAAGTAGGTGTATATGTCATGGTACCAAGGGTCATCGAGACCAACGATTTCACACACAAATTCAAAATCTGGTACTTTGAAAGCTAGTAGGAGAAACCACTCTACTAGGAATTCTTGTTTAGGTACATTGTGTGGGATATCCAACAATGATCCACTTGTAGCCATAACATTCACTGCTCTATTTTTTACCCTCGACATCTACCCAAATATGATGTCGATGAAGAATTCCTTGAGATCCTGCATCAATTTCTTGTACGGGGTAATTTTGTCATCTTTCATTTGGTATTCATCATTGACCCAGTTGATGATCAGCTGTGAGTCCCCATTAACCTTAGGTGCCATGATTTTCCACTGTACTACAATTTGGAGCCCTATGACAAGGGCCTCGTACTCGACGATTTTTTTGGTGCAAGGGAAAAATAGCCTATATTATTTGGGGATGCAATCTCCTTGTAGTGTGATAAAGAAGACTTGGGGTCCTAACCCATGTTGAGTATATGACCCATCCAAATACACCTTCCAATGATTCGCTACACTGAGATTGAAAATTAAATCATTAGGGAACTCTGACACCAATGAATTCTCTGCATATATCGATGCGTCGACTAGTTGATTTGCAATTACTTGTCCTTTGATTGCCTTCCACTCTACATATTCAATGTTATATTTTGTTAAGATCATATCCCATTTTACCATTCGTCTTGTGAGCATTGATTTAGAGAGTAGATAGTTGAGAGGGTCTATCTTGGTGATGAGCTTTATTTGATGGGCAAGCATGTAGTGCTTGAATTTCTATGAGGCAAACACCACTGCCATACAATATTTCTTGATGAATGTGTAGTTGAGTTCGTGCCCTACCAAGGTTCTGTTGATATAGTAAATGGATCTCTCTTTTCTTGTTTCATCGTGTTGTGCTAGAAGAGCACCAAGGACTATCGTTATTGTTAATATGTACAAGATCAATGGTTTGTTCAGGATTGATGGCATGAAGACTGGCAGTGTTAGCAAGTATTCTTTGATTTTATTGAATACTTGATTGCATTTCTCATCCCATTTGTATGCTACCCCCTTGTGGAGTAGATGAGAATATGGGATGGATTTGTCTGCTAACTGTGCTATGAATTTGTGAATAGATTGGAGTCTTCCCTGCAAGCCCCTTAACTTCTTTAATGTCCACGGTGCCTCCATTTCAAGGATTTATTTGACCTTTGTAGGGTCTATATAAATTCCCCTCATTGATACAATATAACCTAGAAGTTTTCCTGATGTGACACCAAATACACATTTCTTAGGATTTAGCCTTACCTTGTATTCTTCTAGTCTATCAGAGATACAACTTAGTGTTGTTATGTGGTCTTGATGCTTTATTGATTTAGCTAGTATTTCATCCATGTATTCTTCCATAGATTTGTGAATCATGTCATGAAAAATTGGAGTCATCACCCTTTGGTATGTATCTCTAGTATTCTTTAACCCGAATGGAATCATGTTCCAACAATAGGTGCCCCATAGATAGGTAAAGGCTGTGTTATGCTGATCATACTTTGCTATCATAATCTGATTATTCCTTGAGAACTCATCCATTAGTGATAGCATCTCATGTACTACTGTTAAATCTACTATCATGTCTATGTTGGGAAGAGGGAAATCATACTTAGAGCATGCTTTGTTTAGGTCCCTAAAGCTGGTCTAGATTCAGATGCCCCCAGTAGGCTTAGAAACAAGCACTGGGTTGGAAACCCATTCAGGATAATCACTGGGTCATATGAAACCAATGTCAAGGAGTTTCTACAGCTCAAGTTTGACCAATAATGCAATATGAGGATGCATCTTTCTTAATTTTTGTCTTAGTGGTTTTGCTTCTAGATAAACTACCAGATGATGGACTATGACCTCTGGATCAAAGCCTAACATGTCAGCATAGGTCCATGCAAAATTTACTTTCCTTTCTTTCAGAAATGCAGCTAGAATCTCTTGTTCCTCAGTCAGAAGTGATTTTGTGTATAAAGTGATGTGTGGTGTCTCTTTAGTTCCTAGATTGATAGGGTTGCATTTTTTTGCTAGTGTTGCTGATTTTTCCTGATGGATGGCACTAAGGGGAATATTGAATCCCTCATCCTTTGGCACCTTAGAGAGGTTTTCTCCATCAGATACGTCCTTTCTTTTTACTATTTTTAGATTAGAATGTTCCAGAGTGTGGTTTTCACTTAAAGATCTAATATTACTCTTAAATTTTATATTTTGTGACTAAGAGATTCAATCGTTTCCCCATAGTATGCATGTGTGTCCAAATCAATATCAAACCATTCTTTGTGATCTCCACATGGTAGCATATCCCTAAGTCCCATGAATTCCAAGAGAGCCTCATCATTTTTGAATGTGTCTAAGATTGGTGGTCCTCGTTGGTCACAATCTATTAGTTGGGGGTAAACAAGCTTTAGTTTAGTGGTTTGGTTACTTGACTCGAAAGACACAGTTGTGATCATAAAAAGGGAAGAATCCTTAAATAACATGGGCAGGTTAGAGATGGGATCTTTGTCACATATGTCGGTTATATTGAATGCATAGTTGTCTAGGGGAAGCCTATGGATACCAGTAACCGAGGGGAAGCTTTGACTATTTTAACCTTAACACCTCTGCCAAGTATGGTTATCTTTTGAGGGGTACACCCAAGGCCAATATTCTTAGGATGCTTCTAAGGAATAATGGGTTCAAACAAGCCATTAGTATTTTTCCCAAGCTTCTCATTTTTGTTATAGCCCTAGCCAAACATTAATTGAAAAACCTTTGTTGCTTTCTTATACGGGGAGATCTGGCACATGCCTTTCATCTTGATATAACAAACTTGATATATCTTTCTCATCTAACACCTCTTTACTTAGGTCTCCCCACCTTTTGAAAGTGGAGGGTGCTGCTAGGAAGGTCTAAGATGTTGGGTCAATTGGTTGTGGTCTTCCATGGGATCTAGGAGACTGAGGTAACTCTCCTATCACAAAGGCACTCTTTTTCATTTTATAATCTCCACATCCATTATCTTGGATAATGACCTTAATATCTGGGATGTCTGGAATGAAGGGTTTCTTTGTCTCAGAAGTGGAAGCTAAGGTGGATGGGTCAATATAAGGAGATGTGGGTCCCTCATCATTTTTCAGGACTTGGGGGATATTATAATACTCGGTCTCCAGATTTTTGCAATAATAAAAAGGCTCAGGATCACCATGGATTGTCACTTCTTGGTTTTCATAGGGGAATTTGACACATTGATGGAATGTGGATGCAACAGTTGGAATCCAATGGATCCATGAGAATCCTAGGAGATTATTATAGGGAAGTTCAAGGCCAAGAAACTGACAATTAGTTTTCATGATTGTTGGCCCCACTTGAATGGGGAGTTGAATGGTGCCCTGGGACACTCGTTCTTGGTCATCATAGGCTCTGATAGTGATACCTTTTCCATTTTCAATGACATCTTCTGAGAATCCTAGATTCTTTATCAACTTCAAGGTATAAATATTTAGACCCATGCCTCCATCCACCAAGACCCTTTTGACTTTGTTCTTATGTACTAGGACTTCAAGATGGAGTGCACAGTGGTGAGATGGATGGGTTGGGAGATCCTATTTAGAGAAAGTGAGGAGATGTGGTGTAGTGATATGTCTGACCATAACTTGAAACTAGTCTACATCAAGGTACGTGGGGATGGAGGATGCAACTAGTGCCTACTCTAGGATATCCCTATGTGTGGGCAAGATTTTTAGCAACTCCATGATGGAGATCTGGGTGGGGGTCTTTTTTAGTTTATCTAGCATTGTAACCATTAGGGATGGATTTCGGATTTATGACGCATGCTTTGGATGGTTGTGAAGGTCCTGGGATGGTAATTTTTCTGCCACGTGTGGTGAATCCACACTCAGCTATAGATCCTTTGATGTTGACAATGTCTACCCACTCATCCAAGGATGCAACAACATGGTCATAAATACGGTTTACATTGTTGTACTTTCCTTTTCCTTTACCATTATTCTTTCCTTTATTATGATTTGGCATTGGATTCCTGTATATTTTAAGATCTTGATTCCCAATAGGTTGTTCAATGGTTATGGTCTTATCATCAATAAGATCTTGGATCAGATTTTTAAGTCACATGCAATTGGCTATTGTGTGCCCCTTTATTTTGTGAAAGTCACAAAGGTGCTTCTCGTTATACCACGATGGTTTAACTTGAGGCTCTTGGTAATTTTCAATGACTGGGAGTGTGATGATGATGGCTTGAAGGAGCTGCTGCATGACAGATTCGATTGGTTCTAATGGAACCCCTCAATTTTTTTTGGTTCCATCCTAAATAATTGTGAAAATTTGGTTTGGTCCTTTGTGCCTGATTTAAGGTCATGTCCTCATTATTGTGATAGGGTTTTATTTCCATAAAAATTTATAAGAATTGGCCTGTAAATTGAATAAACCCTTGGTTATTTTAAAGTTACATTGACATGTCTTTCCCATTCTTGGTCACTTAAGTTGTCACTTATGCCATTGAGGTCGTTGTTTTACCGACCCCTGATCTTAGGTTTGTCAGTTGCATGGATCCTTTCGAATGTTAATTTTTCCTATGGTTGAAGGCTTAATCTTAAAGTTTTTAATCCTTATCCTTTGTTATGGGTTAGCACCTCATTCACCTAGTCATGTTCCCCTTTTTATGAATAAATTTTTGCGACATGTGAAAAATTAAAGCTTCATATGGGCCATCTGATCAAAGGAATCAATCTCAGTCATTCCCCGTATGCCCGTCTTGTTTTATTGCTTCTTATTTTATTCTCACGGGATGGCGGGCTTCAACCGTGTGTCTCATGTAATGGTGGACCTAGTCCCCTTGGTAAAGATGACTAGCGGATTTGAAAGAGGATCTACAATTGATTGATGAAAGACATGGCTGTATTTGTACCATTCCCTATGAGCCCACCTTATTTTATTTCATATTAATTTAAGGACATGAGATAGTGGGTGATGGCCACATGGTACTGCTTTATGGTGGGTCCTGAATCCTCACAAGGCAATGGGTGTTTTTTTAACATTGATCAACGGTATGCAACACAACACGTTTTCTCATTTGGGCCTTTCCCCACACCTCCGTCCATCTGCAGTGGTATGGGGGGATAGTCTTATGGGTTAGTAGGCGACATGACACCTATCAGTTCATGGAGCCTGATGGTTTTTTGAAGATGAAATATTATTGTGTGGAGGATAGAAATCGACAGTCGATGACAGGTGATGTGGCTAAATCCTATCCACTCCCCGCCATCCCATGTGGGCCCTACTTATGTCCTATATATTTTGATGGGAAAGCAAGCAAGTGCCATGTGGACTTTCTAAAAATCTTTGCTAGGTTCTAATGAAGTTGGAATACTTCCAAATTTGGGTGAAAAGATACTATTTCTAAACTGCGCTATTTTTAGCTTTTCTCTTTAAGGCACATGCTCGAGATTTCAGTCGTCAATCATGATAGCCATTGATACGTGTGAAAAAGGTGAAAACAAAGCATGACAGTGTATGAACTGATATTTTGAGATCGGATTAGGATCAATCCCCATTGTTTTTGACAAGAAGAAATACAAGTGAAATAATTCCTATGGGAGAGTGGGTAATTATAGAAGGAAAGTTTTAATCGATGCAAAGTATAGAGTAGATGTTTATCTACTTGGAGTTTTTTTTATTTAAAGGAGCATTAAAAGCACAATTAAAACTTAATTTTAAATGGTTGCATAGTAATCTACCCATTGATTTATCTTTCAAATCATGATCAACAGTTATGATTAAAAGGATCAAAGTAGACTATTTTCAGATCACGCGCATAGGCTTTCTTTGAATAATTAATGGTTGGCACACTTTCATGGCTCATTATAAGAAGGACTGATTGCCATATTTATCATTGATAAGTTGCTTTGAGTTTGAGTCTAAGAACATAATTGGTAGATGTCTTTCGGGAGGGTGAATAAGTCTGAAGAGTCTGTTAAGCTAGCCCAGAGGTCTAGGAAACTAAGTTTGCTTGAGTCAGAAGAATACTCATGAGGATTAAGTTGATACATAGGGAGCTACTGATGCACCAAAGAATAGAAGAGGACACCAAAAATTTAAGAGGTATGATGTCAGGAGCAACTATCGCCCGAGGAACCGAACTGTTTCAGAAGAATTGACCCAGTTCAAAGTGAAGGAGTTGGTGGAGTATGAAAAGAAGACAAAGAAAAGGTGCAAGTATCATAAGGCTTATCCAGGAAGGCTCAGTTATTCTAGTGAGTTTTCTGATAACCCTGCAGATAATGAGGGTGACACTAACTTGGAGGGTGATTATTATCCCCTCTCTCTGGTACCATGTGATGATTTTGATGAGGGGGTGGTGACGGTTCCTCCAATTCCACCACGAGCAAGGCATGGGCTATCATCCTTTGAGGCTGATGACTCAGAGTGATGACTATGCCCCATTTTTTTTTGATGAAACCATAGCCCCTTTGTCAGGATTGGCCTATTCATAATTCATGTGATTTATTATTTCTAGTGCTGATGTGGAAATATTTCAGGCTAGTGTATAGGAGAGGTGCCATAATTCCTAGCACTGGGTTATATGCATGTTTTTGTTGGGGCTTCTAGTGGAGAATCTTATTTGATCGGCAAGAATGAGGAGCTGGCGTGTCTACATGATGCCGGGCATGTGGAACATGGTCTTTTACTCTTCCATTTTCCTCAATGATTGCATGTAACCGACTAGAGATGTCTCAAATTCTGGTGCAAATGATCTTGAAATTGAAATGTAAATGTAATTCAGCCTGATGCTTGTTGCTCCATTATTCTATAAAAGAGATTTTCGGGCTCATTACACTGGTTGAACTTTTAAGTTTCAATAGGGTGAATGCTAAGCTCAAGAAAGGAATTTTGAATAGAACATGGATAAGTAGGCTAGTAGATTGTCTTGGGAATGAAATTCTGTATGTAACAATCTTAAATCGGTTTTATATAAACTATTGATATAGAAATGAATTTGTGTCTGGAAACAAATAATCTCCCATGTATATTTCTCAAAAATTTATGAATGAGAATACTAATGGTGTTATCATTTGTCTTCAAATAGTTATGTTTGAATGTATGATTCTATTCTCAACTTTAAATCAAGGAGTTAATTAAAATTCTTGAAGAGGGTATAGACTTTTGTAAGAAATGGCTTAGGATTGGTAAGAAGTGAGTGTTTCTTTTAGGAATTATGAGTTTTAATAATTTGCATAAAAATATGAAGGTAGTCCACCTATGTCTAGTTTTCTAGTAGTTCATGTATTATAAATTCTTACATATTTGACTTCGTTGCTCCAATTGATGAGACACTGGTCAGTTTATTTGAAAATCTTGCATAAAGAATGAGTAAGTAGCATACGTGACTGAGAACTTAAAATAAGAACAATATTCATTTAAAATCCTTTTCAGAGAGTTGTATGGGTTGTGGGTATCTTTGATTCATAGCAGGTAAGTAGTCACTCACTTTAAGGATCTACCAAATCTTCTGTGGGGTGGAGCTTATTTGCATTACCTAGGAATCAATCTGTGTATAAATATGTTACTACTTGTATACATTTCATGAAATCATATTTGGGATCACCCTCCCTGGTTTAACATAGCCAAAAGTGAAGGAGTAAGGATCGAAAAATCTTGGGATCATTGTGTTGGCCACTAACCTTACAGCTTCTTCATTATAAGAGCTGACAACATTTTAGAGAATTGTTAGGTTTTGCTAGAAAAATCGCCAACAGGCTCCCTAAGGGGTGTGCATTTTTGTTTAGGGGGATATTTTTTCTTTGGGGGTGGTCCCCCTTGAGCATTTAGGTTGTTGACATTTTGATTATTGGGTTGTTGTTGCAATGTGTTGTTTTGTGAAGTGTTTTGGGTGTTGTTTTGTGGTTGTTGGTATGTTTGTTGTTGCACATTTGGCCTTGGAGCATTGATAACAAATTTAGCATCAACAACACCATCATTGGTGATGTTCTTGCTCTTAGCCAATGTGTGAGGCTTGTCATTGTAACTTGTTGATGGTCGATTGTCTTAGTATGTAGGCATGCCCATTTGCATTATGGGGGCTCTTTCGATGTTGAGTGCTTTGGGAATCAATTGGTCATATGTGGTTATGCTTTGTATTTTCAAATGAAAGGCAAAGGTCCCTTCAAGGTTTGAGATGATAGTACCAATTTTTTGTTCATTCGACATAGCCCATTTGTTATTGCTGGCCTTGGATTGACATCATTTCAAGAAGGTTGTGAATGTTTCCCTCTTGGCTTGTTTTAGATTGGACAATTCTTCCAAGTTCACATCCACAACCATGTTAAATGAATAATTCTAAATGAATAAGTCCATAATTTCTTGGAACTTTTTAATACCAGTGGGGAGATGAGAGAACCATTCCATTGCTGGACCAGCCAGGCTATGAGGGAAGAGTCACATTAAATAAGAATCATCATATGCAACCTCCATATAGTATACATGGAATCCCCTAATGTGATCTTCAAGATTTACAGTTCCTTGGTATTTATCAAACTTTGGTATTTCAAAGCCTGGTGGAAATGGGACCATTGCAATGCTTCTATCAAATGAATAGGGGCATAGATTCCCTTGTGTTTTCTTTGTCTTTCCCAATTGTATGCCCAATATTTGCTATGAGAGAAATTTAACTTGTGCGGACAAATCAGTTTGTGGATTGGGTGGTGCAATGAATGTGTTTTGAGATGGTGGTCGGGTTGGTTGGGTAACGAGTGGGATGGTTTGGGTATTTTTGAGAGGTCGTTGAAAACTCTGTTGCGTGACCAACACTTGTTGATATGCCTGTTGTTGCTCCTATGCCAACAATGCTTATTGTTGGGCTTGCTGCTATTGCGCTATTAATGCTTGTTGTTGTGTGTATTGCTGCAAGACTTGCTGATAGGAAAAATCTTATGCTTGTGCTTTTTGTGCTTGGTATTGAGCTTGTTGAGAAACTTGTGCAGCTTGTGTGGCTTTTTGCTGTTGTAGCAATACCTGTTCTTGTGTTTGGGAAGCTTGCTATTCTTGAGCTTTTTGTGCTTTATGGGTAGTTTTTTGCACAACTTGTTGAGCTTGGATTTGTTGAAGTTCTTTTTGGTACACTTGTTGGGCTACTTGCAATGTAATGTATTGATTTGATATGTTTGGATTTGGTGGTGGAGGTGGAGGACTTGGTGAAATTGTGTGAGATGAGGTGGCAATATTTTGCTGAGGTGGTTGTTGTGATGTTTGAGTGATGAAGAGGGGTTGAGTGGTGGATAGTATGGTTGATGTGCCTGGTCCTTGGGAGACCATGTTTTGAGATGTTTGGATTGTAGTTGGTATGTTGATTGTTTGGATTGGCCCCACCTGGTGTTGTGATATCGGTGGCATAGTCAGAGGATTTGGTATGATGGATTTGTTAATTTGACTTGTGTTTGGATTGATTTAATTTTTTTGATTTAGGATTGGTGGATTGGATGGAAGGATTTACCCCATACCTTGATTAGGTGTGGATGATGATGGAAATAACAGGAAATAGGAAGGTCGGTGGTGTGTTCCGTTGCAAAAGAGAGGATGATGTATCAAAAGTTCCTACTTGTGCAAACATATCCACTTGTCCTTGTGATATCATGGGAAGATAAATTTGTGTATCAAGAGGGTATGCCATTATTATGGAAAAGGTGGAGGGTATGTTTGTGCCATGAAAGATGAGTTGTACATATGGATGTTTTGGGTCTTGCGGGATGGTGTTAGGCATACCCAAGATTGTGTTTGCCTCCAAGTTTTGGTTATTGACAAGTGGATGTGTTTGAATAGCTTGGAGTAATGAACTCCCTTTGGTGATCATTGGTTGACTTGGAGCATGGGATGATGTCGGTTGTATGATGGGTTGAATGGCATTTGGGAATGAAGGCATGAATGGTGCTTGAGGAATACTCCCAAGGGGTTGTTCCACAATGGTGCTGAAATCAAAATCGGAAGGGAGTTTAGCCCCTTCCTTTGCCAATTCCAACATGTATTTTGTGGGATTGAGCCTCATGATCATGTTGACAATCCTATGTGTTTTAGGATTTTGGACTAATTCAATTATTTAATCTTGGGTCATCCCTTGGAAATTTTTGGTGACATCCTCCACTTGGAAACCTCCCTCTTGAGAATGTTGAGGTAATTGAGAGGGATTAAGTGAAGGGTTGATCGATTCCTTGGGGTTGAATTTTGATGCAGTTTGGCTTAAATCAATTGAACTAGATGTTTCCTTGTTTTTCTCCATGATCCTTTTGTGTTGAGATCTTTTTTGGACCATAAAATAAGGATCAAATTTTGGTAATATGAGGTAAAGCTCTAACTCATTGGTTTGGTCTAAACTTTAGGTACAAGAAGAAAATGTAGGATGATTAAGGATCAAATGATGGTGGTGTAAATGATGGGGGGTGAATGATATGGATGTTTAAACTCTTGAGGAACTTAGAGGAATACCAGACTTTAGGTTTTTTTTGGATTTCAATTTGGACTTGGTTTGATTTGATTTGGAGAATGGACTCATAAATCCGAAGATGTTAGATGTTATCTTGGAGTAGATATATCCACAAAGGTGATAATTCAACTAGATATGTGAAGAAGGATTCATCCAAACACATCTAGCTAAACAAATTGATTTTTGATTTTGATTTGAAGGATTTTACCAAAATCCTAGTATGAATGATTTTCCCAATGTTTCAAGAGTTTTTTGTGAGATGGGATTTGGTCGATAATAATGATGGATGAAAATGTTTATTTGATCCTAGATGAACTTAAAGAAACTTTGTTTACAAGACCAAGGTATTGAAGAACATGCTATACTTCCAAAAGACCAAACTTTGACATAGATGAGAGGTTCAAATTGAGCATACATATCTAGATTGTTCAAAGGAATGAGTCTGTAAAACAAATGAAATTATTTCTTGTCTTGGTGTATTGCTTGAGGTTGCACTTCCTAATATACTTCTTGATAACCTTTTGAGTGTGACACCTAAACTTGGAACTTTTGCATAAAGATTTTTGCTTTGGGATGTTGACCTTTTTGGAAATCATGAGAAAAACACATATGTGGGGTTCAAATATCTTTTATCTGGATTAATGGATTCTTTTTACCACATCAACACTTGTCTTGATTAATTTCAAACTAAATGTCTATGTCTTAACTCTTTTACATTTCAAAAGGCCCATTATGTGAAAATCAATGGGTCAAAGCCATAGTTTACTCAAGTTGACTTTGGAGAGAACAAATTGAGATATAGGCCCAAGTATTTAGAAGCCTCTAAGGATAAAATCCATAGGGATAAGCAGTAATATTTGGAATTTTCAAAGATATTTTCTCTTTCCAAAGGGTTTGAAATTTTTGATGCCTTGTTGAATGTTTGTTTCAAAGTTTGAGATCCAAGCAATGTATTTCAACTGACTCAAAAATTGTACAATCCTAGGATAGAAATGTCCATACTTTGTTGAGTCCTCACTTGGATTTCTCCAAACACTAGACAAAGTGAACAATTAGAGATTTGGTGACACTAGCTCCCCTCCTTGGCACACACTTCTCGGGACCACCAAATCTAAAAATCCTTAAAATCCAGAGATCAAAAGGATTTTTTTGTTTCTACTATTGAGTAGTACATATGTGAAGTGGCTTCAAAATGACTATTCTTGCACCAACAAGTATTAGGGATTTTGGCAACTAAACAATTTTAGCTCTTAGTAACAAATCGAGAACACCCAACCGAATGCTCACCTACTTTGCCACTTAAGGCATGGTACTAGATGTAGTATGGAATAAGATGTTAAGGATATAAGGTACTTTCTCATGATTTTCCAACATTTGATATAGCCCACCGGTAAATGTGATTTAAGAACATTTCCTATGAGTTTCCCGTTGTGGGGTGTGTCTCATAGTAAGCCCTCTCTTAAGGGTAATAAAACATAAAATACACTTTGAGTGTTTCTCTTGCACCCAAGATCACACAAAGTGCAAGGGGAGAGGATACACACTAAAAAATGCATAAAGACAAGATCACACACATCAGTCACTTGTTCATTTTAGCCTTTAAAGCAATAGTGAATTCATTTTAAGCACCCAATTTGAGTGTTAGTTTTCCTTGTTCAATTTTAAACCAAAGTTAAAATCTAGTAAGTTCCTAATGTTCAAATTTAACCAACTTTGATAAAGATTGAGTTGTTTGTAAATTTTAAGCCCAAAATCACTCTAGTTGGTCCTAAAGCAAAAAGTAAAATGTTGAAATGGAGAGCCTAAGCTATTACAATGATCATTAAAAAATGCTTTTAAGTTTCAACTCAATGGTAATCCATTTCCTGCAAAGGCGAACTTGTTTCACAAAGGAGATGCTTTGCAATTTTCAAATGCGACGCTAAAAAATAGAAGCAGTACTTTGGTAAAAGAAAAAGCAATACTCTACAGAAGGTAGAGATCACAAATGTGGCATTGCAGCAAAAGCGATGCTCTGTTAGCAAAATTTTAGATAGAAGATAGAAAGTTTCAAAGGCGGTGGTGAAACAAATGCAGTGTGACAGAGGTGAGAAAGTGTGACGTGACGTGGTGACGAAAATGCTGTAGACAAAAAGTGGTGCTTTGCGAGATCAAAAATGCACAAAGGCGGTGTTGTGTTCCCGTGTTTGCAAAAAATAGAAAAATCAAGCAAAAAAGGTCCACAAATTAAGATGTCAATCCCTCCTTCTAGCACCAAAATGTGAACACCAAACCTACAACTTCACTAACATAAGAACATAAAACAATGATTATTCATGTTAGAAATCCAAATCTAATTGTCCCTATGAAATTATTATCTAAATCAAAGAAGAAACATGGAAATGAGAAAAAAATAAGTAAAGCTAACATGAAACCAATTTGAAATAGTAAACCTTCATCCCATAGGGGGAGTGGTGCTCCTTTGATGTGAAAAGGAAGCCCTTTCCCAATCCCTTTGATAACCTTTGATGTTGAATGTGATTCCAAGTGTGGAAATGATGCAAAATGATGAAAACATGCTTGAAAGAGATGAAAATAGCTATAGTGATAATGCTTCAAATTGTGGATCCATATTGTGAAAAGGATGCTTCTATTTATGGAACTCAAGAGTTGAAGAATTAGAAAAATTGGTGAATGTGAGATAAAATGGGAGCCAATGAGAATGTGCCAAGTGTCACAATTCCATTGGAGGAAGGTGAAGCACATTTTGGGAAACGTGTTGAGGAATGAGGGATGTAAGAGAAATAAATGAGAATGGTTGAGGATTTGAAAGGTTGTAAGAAGAATTGAATGTGTGTGGTTGGAGATGTAAGAAGATTTGAAAGGATGTAAGATAAGTTATTGTAAATGTAAGAGGATGTGATAGGGTTTTGAAAACCTTTGGAGGGAAATTGAATGAGAGGTGGTTGAGAGGAATATTCCTCAGAATATGCCTTTGTGAGAATAAATAAAGGAATTAGATAATTAAAAGAAATTAATTTCATGTGCAACCTGGTTAGTTGACCATAAGTTGATTTAAATCTTGAGGAGTTAAAATTTGGAGGATTTATTAATGATTATTAGAAAGTGATATAGGATTAATTGATTGGGATGGATTAGGGGATTGTGACATTTGATTTGATTTATTTAATCAAATGGGAAGATTTAGGGGGATTTAATTAAATGATTTGATTTAATTAAATATGTTGAAAATTATTTAGAAGAATGTTGAATTAATCAATATATTTAATTATTTGATTAATAGCTGAAATTGCTGAATTTAATTATCATTTGTGTTTATGATAAAATGTTTGGGGTGTTGAGGAATCTTCAGTCCATACTTTTGGTGATCTATTGATTGTAGATTACTATGTAAAGTTATCCCGAACCTACTCTATTTTGCACTTAAGTTCTATTGTGAATGTTTGAATGCATGTTTGAATATTTAAAATCTAAAATTATTTAATTCCTTTGGAGATTGCACTATCTTTGTGATAGTGTAGATCAAATCTTGGTTAAGCAAGGATTGGTTTTGGAAGATTGGTCCATCTTTAACACTCTGTTATTTTCAAAATTGATCTTAGGGTTTAGATTAGATATCTCTCTCAAACCCTACATCTTTTTTCTATTTCTTTGACATACTATTAGAGAAAGATTCATAAAGAATCACCACTATTACTATATTTGATGAATTTGGATTTTCCAGTATTTGATTTGTAAGGCCCCTTGTGATTACCAACAAATCACATTTTCACTGAGTTGTTTGATGCATTGTCAAGACCTACCATTAGAGACCTCAGGGTTGTTTCTTGAGGCTTGCTGATAGAAATTTATCTTTCAAGAGAGATAGGATACTTGTATTCTGTCTGAGTTGTTGCAGTACTAAAAAAACCATCAAAAAATTGGTGCTAGCAGGGTGACTCAACCAAGTTGGAGCATTTTTTTATCATCTATATCACCAAAAAGATTTAGAAGGAAGATTAGATCTACAAAAGAAGGATATTTTCAAGAGTTAGGAGCCCCTACTAGGTCAAGAAGGACTAAGAAAGGGAAGGCATCATGATCTTCGACCATCTGGCCATCCAACTCTTCATCATTTGATTATGAGCCCACTACCATTGAACCTGCTCACATTGAACCTTCTCCTACTCCCATCCAATAGCCACAAGCAGTCCCTAATTAGCCACTACAACCTCCACCACCACCAATGGATTTTCTGGCTAACAATCCCTCACCCCTATTTTTCAACAACTACAATGTCATGCCTAAGAATCTTGAGCACTTTTTCTCTAAGTTCCATGCTAATGACCCCAATAGAACAACTAAAGAGCATATTAGGGTTTTTCAAACTACCCTAAAGGATAGGCTAATCACTCATGAGGATGTGGCATGTAGTATTTTCCCTTATTTGTTGGGTGAAGAGGCATTCTATTGGTACAATCACTTGCCTACTAGTTCCATCACTAGTTGGAGACTACTTTCCTACAAAAATTTAGAGTACTTGTCGGTCCTAACGACTTATACCAGCAGTTCATATCAATCAAGAGGAAAGTTAATGAGCCCATAGGGTCATTTAATAATAGGTTTCATTATGCCTACTCCCGATTGCAGTCACCATATGTTGTGGATGGTGCCTTAGCTATGGAGGTTTATTATGAAGCCCTAGATAGCCTTACTTCTACATTCATTAAGTGGAAGAATCAACCTCCATCTTCACTAATAGATTCATATGTAGAGGTGGTTAAGGCTAGCACATATTTAAGGCATCTTTCAAGACCTTTACCAGCAATAGGATGAGCTGCTCATCCGAGATAGGTCCAAGGGTTGAACCAAGCTTTGGCCAAACTAACCCCTATGATGAATCCAGTTCCTTAGATGTTTTTGGTTCCACACCTAGGCCCTCCACTAAATCAATCCCAACCATTTCCTCATTATTTACAGAATTCTAGGTAGACTAAATTTCCTCAACAATAATCCCACATTCCAACTTATTTACAACACTTTGAGGTGTTGAATCAATTGTAAAACTAAAGCTCAACTCCTATTTATTTGCAAAACTCTGAAATTTCTTTACCAGCACAAGGAAATACAAATAAAGATAGGCTAGATGAGTTGACAAAACAAGTAAAGAAGTTATCTAAGGAGGTCACCTATCCGAGAAATCAAAATAGTCAACTATAGGCTACATAAAGGGGTATACAATCCAATTACAATCGAGATGGTACAGATTTTGGACTAGGCCAGGGACACTTTTGAAAGAGGACAAGGTCAAGGACAAGGTTTTGAAAGAGGTCAACCATCAAGACATAATTTTGATAGAAGGCCACCCTCAAGACATAATAGGACGTGGAATACTAGGCCTAATGATGGAGGAGTCCCTACACCATTGGAATAGCCTACTAATCAAGAGAAGTAAAAAAGTACAGTCCCCCTGGTTGAGGCTACATTGGCTAGATATTGTAGGCTCCACAAGATGACACAACATTCTGAATTTGACTGTCCCAAATTCCAGACTATAGCTGCCATATTCCATATGGAAGTCCAACATGTTGTTGGCGATGGCACAAATGGGTAGGAGATAGTGCATTCCAACCCATGGGATTCACTTGTGTTGGTATTGAACCATGTGATGAGGTAAAAATAACCTCATCATAATAAAATTTGGAAAACTTACTTTTACCAACTCAATCCTAAGCCTGTGCCAATTTATTAAACTTTAGGAGAAATAATTTCTTATTTTAAAGGAAAATTATTCTTTCTTTCTTTCTTTTGATCAATTGAGGAAATTTGCCAATGCAGGTTTAATGGGTTGACTTGAGTGTTTTTGTGGGAAATAATCGGTCATCAAGCAGCTGTTGCAAAAGTTGAACCAGAACGTGCCTCAAGTGTGGTAAAGAATAGATGCTACGAACCTGCTCTTGAATACTAGGATGATGCACCGAGGATTTAGTTTTTGTTCTTTAAAATTCTGTTATCAAAACTTCATGGCTCTTCTCGAGCCTTCTATATGTTTATGAGCTTTAAAGACATAAAAGTTATTTTTAATTTGTTGATGAATTTTTCAATGGATATCCATGCCATCTTAAATTTAGGATTTAGTTACAAGTTATCTATAAGAATGCAGTTTCATAAGTGATGAATAAGATGGAAGAAGTATCATTATGCTGTTCAAATGGTTTTCAAAATACTGTTGAATGAGTTACCTGATTTCTGTCTACTGGTAAACTATTGAATTATGAGTGATGGTGACTGTTCGTAAAGGATAGAATCCAGAACTTGTAGCTTATGTGATTTAAGGATGAAGTGTTAACCCGCGAGCTGGCCACTCGAGGGGAGTTAGTTAGATAGATAAGTATTTTACTATTCTGTTGTTCATTTTTTTAAGGTTAGATAACTGTTCAGTAGGAGGTAATTAAGTTTGTTAAGAGTTGAGTCTGAAGTTCCAGAACACCATTGTTTTTAATTAGTATGAGTTATCTTTTGTAGTTGATAAAATCCTTTACTAATGTTTCATTCTCTATTCACTTATTTTTCTGCTTCCGTAGTATATCAGTTGTTTAGTTTTCTTGTTTCTATGCTTTCTAGTTTAGTTGTGTTGCTTTCTAAATTAGTTGTCTTATGCTTTTTAGTTTAGTATTTATGGTTTTTCTTAGAATAAGTTGTTTTTCAGTTAAATAGTAATGGCCTTAGGTTAAAATTGATTCCAATAGTTTAAGGTCAATCATAAAATATAAAATGAGTTATCCAAATCATCTTCTTCTGCAAACTGCCTTGGACACTGCCCGGTCGACTAATTGACATTCAATATTCTAAAGTAGTAGGACCTAATGACAGGAAAAGTGTTACTTCCTCAGGAGTGTCCAAGTTGAAAATTACAAGCTAAAGAAGAAATTGGTGCTCTTGAAGGAGTGATTTCATAGGGCCTACAGAGGAAAGCAGGATGCATGTCAACTAGTGGCCTGTTTACTAAATTGTAGAAGACCATCAAGAGTTTACTCCATGTTTTTGAATGAACAATGGCTAAGATGGAAATTTGTTTAGAATCTACAATGATCACCCCTATGAGCCCAATGATAAAGAGTTTGTTAAAATATATGTAGAGTCAACCCCTGAAGACCAAGATCTAATTTGTGAATTCTTTTTGCATGACTTATTATTAGAAAATCACACAAATTTATTTATCAACTTGTTTGTTGCAGAGGTAGAACTAAGAGCATTTCTCTCCACCACGAGGAATCAAATTCATTGGCAGGATCAGACAAGAGAGTTTGCATGGGAAGAAAGGACAGTGGGTCTCCAAATAAGGTCCCCGAATTCAAGGCCTGGTGGTTTCAAAGATACATTTTTGTCTCTCCTTGTTAATGATAAGATGAAGGAAAGATATGACAACAACCTCAAGCCGTGTTATGATAATTTCATGGAAAATGGACATAAGCTGATTGGAAAAGCATGGCATGCTTGCGAAGAAAGATTCACCCCACTACCAGCTTACGTAAAGAAAAGAGAGGTTATTTCCCCTCTAAATATCAGGTGGTCATTTAGAAGAGCAGATGCCTTAGTTAAATTCCCAAGAACTCTTAGAAAAAAATGGATGGGAATGAAATACATACCTCCTTTGCTACTCAATCCACCTCTGACCTTCAATATTTCAACAAATCAAAATGACAGACTTTTCAATGAATGGAGGGAGAGTGTGATATTTCACAGAGGGTTCATTTATGACCCTGAAGCTTTTGATGCAACAACAAGGGAGGCACATGATCTCAGCACCCTATATGAGAAATGGAATAGGACTCAAGGGTTTAACTATGGAGTAGGAGGACCTTCCAGAAACCATGCTCCTTTCCCATGAGGTTAAGAAAATAGACCTAAAGAGGAGTCAACTGAGCAAAGTGTCAAGTCAAAATAGGTATGTAACGAAGATTCAATATCTCAATTGTTTGAAAATAGTGACATTGTTGGAAATGGTCCTTTAGATGAGGAAGAACATAAGATAGATGAAGTTTAGATGTTTCACGAGCGGAGTACCCGATATGACTTGAGGAATAGGAAAGTTGGAGGCCCTAGGAACATGCAGGATGGAGGTCATTTCACCACCTCCACCCCTCTGAATAATTTCAGTGTACCTTCTGATCCAAATACAAGTAACAACCCTTCCTAAACCCATGTGTCAAAACAATAATTATCCAAAGGAGGACCTTCTAATTTATCTAAGGGAGGGAATGTTGATGCTGCTAAGGACACGCAAGGGGAATAACCTAAGAGAACTCAAACCGATATGAATGTGACCCAAATGGGTGAATACGTAGCTGAGGAACTTAGGAAAGTAAAGGTAAGTCTTTCAAATTTTGATTTTATAAGAGTTCCAACCATTAGGAGTGTTGTATTTGGTTCTTTAAATGAGAATGTACCCTCAAGGCTTGCACAAGATACTACTATGAAGAGAGTTGGTTTTACCGAACCAATAGTTAAGGAAGTGACTGAAAAGATACAAAATTCACAACTAGCCAAGGATAGGGCTAATCAACTTGCTCAATATCAAGCTCAAGTGAAAACAAAGGATAGGAGAAAATACAAGGATAAGACTCAAGTGGCCCAATTCAATTCCCCATTAAGTATTTTCCAATCTAAACAAGACAGTCCTCCTTTCTTGATCTCCATTCATATATTTGACAAGAATCTACACAATTGCTTATTGGATTATGGAGCATCCAAAAATTTCATGCCTTTCTTAGTCTACAAAGCTTTAGGAATCACCCCTACTCCTTTCCAATGTAAGGTGACTCAATTAGACAATATTGAAGTAAGTGTAGTAGGCGAATTGAACATGATTCCAATGCAGGTTGTTGTAGACCCACATGTGCAAAAAGTCATCAATATCTAGGTGGTTGATATACCAGATGCTTATAGAATGATTCTAGGAAGGGAGTTTATGAGAGCACTTAATGGGTATACCTCCATAGATCATTCTCATATGTGGTTGCCATGGAAGGAAGTTACCAGTCAGATCAAGATTGAACGATAACCAAGATTGAAATATCTAATCACTGAGTATCAAAATACATCAAATGAAGTGTTGGTCTCTAAGGAAAGTTTAGGAAATTTTATCCTAGAAGCATCTGTTGATGAATTTGAAGTAGAGGAAGTCATAATGATGCAGGATATGCCTAGAGATCTTACTTAGTGTTCTAGTAGTACAAAATCAGTGGTTGAACTAGACAATGAAGATTCTGAGCAAGGTGATGGTAATCTTGGTCTACTGGATAACTTTCAAGAGTTTATCTAGAAGTTCATTAGAGATCAAATCAATCTTGGTAGGGGAATTAATTTTGAGAAGTTACTATTACCTAATTGGTGTAGGGTCCATAATGGCTCCCATAAAGAGTTAGAATGTTGTCTCTGCCAAACAGCTATAGAGAAAGTTAAGGGATGTCTTAATCCCACCCCAATAGCCAGGGTTAAAGTTCAAGAAATTATGGGTGAGCAGAAAGGTAAATAGCTGATTGTTCTAGAAGATCCTTCATCAAGTAAAAGTAAGATTTCAAAGGATTCAAGAGGTATGCATTTTGCTAAATTTTGGACTTTACAATTTGATGGTTCAAAATCTAAGAAAGGAGTTGGAGTAGGATTCGAGTTGATAAGTCCTTCAAGCAAAACCTTTTTTTCTGCACATAGATTACAATTGCAATCCACCAATAATGTTGTTGAGTATGAGGCATTGATACATGGATTAATCATGGCTCTAAGAAATAAAGTTAAGTCTTTGCAGGTTTTTTAGGATTCTGAATTAGTGATTAAGCAAGTAAGGAACAATACTCTTGCCATGATAGAAGGATGGAAAATTACAAGCATAGAGTATGGGACCTAATAGAAGGATTCGATGCATTTCAAATTCAATTGATTCCTAGAAGCAAGAATCACACTACTGATGCTCTAGCATAGGCAACCAATACTTTAGAGCCCTTATCCTTGTTAGGGCTGAAAATATTTACTGTTGAACTTACTCCAATTCCTTCTATACCAGATAATGTGACAAAAGTTTAGGTATTTGATGATAATAATCATATTTTGGATTTTACTACTAGTTTTGATGTGTTTAATTCTCAGATAATTGAGGAAACAAAACCTCAAGAAGAAGAACTAGACATGGAAGGGGTAATCAATCTTAAGATGAATACAATTCCTAGAGGCATGGTACAACTAGAAAGGATCTTTGACTTGGATAGAATAAGGAATCAAGATCAACAAACAAAGAAGGAATCAATAGCTAGTTAATGTGAGGCTTATAATATGGGCACTCCAGAGGATGTAAAGAATCTATTCATAGGTAAGGTATGTACTCTAGAAGAAATAAAATGATTAATAAATGCATTACATGAATATCAAGATGTTATAGGCTGGAGTTATGAGGACTTGAAAATCTATGACACGTCGATAATCACACACACTATTCCTTTGAAGCCTGATGCAAGACCATTCTGAAAAATACAAAGACCCATCAATGCATTGTTGGAGCCTATTATACAAAAAGAAATGCAAAAAATATTATTTGCTCGTACCATTTTCCTAGTTATACATTCAACATGTGGCTAATCTAGTTCTAGTTCATAAAAAGAATGGTGAGATAAGGCTATGTGTGGATTTTAGGAACCTTAACTGTGCTTTAGAAAAGGACAACTATCTAGTACCTTCATTGGATGAAGTATTACAGATTGTAAACGGTTCTCAAATGATGTTCGTTTTGGATGGTTATTCAAGCTACAACTAGGTTATGGTGCAATATGATGATAGGCATAAGACTGCTTTCACCACTAAATGGGGCACATTTTCTTAGAAAAGAATTCCATTTGGACTAATCAATGTAGGTGCCACTTTCCAGAGAGATATGGACATTGCCTTCAAGGATATAATTGGCAAGTGCATTATTATCTATATGGATGACTTAACTATTTTCTCTAAAAATAGGGGAGATCATATTTCAGATCTATGCAAGGTATTCCAAAGATGTAGGGAATTTGACATCTCCCAATCCCAGAAAGTGTATATTCGGGGTAATAGAAGGAAAGCTCTTGGGTCATGTAATCTTTGAGCATGGAATTTTTATTGATCTCGAGCGAATCCAAGCAATCTTGAAGATACAACCCCCTGCTAGCAAGAAGGAGATGAAGTCTTTCTTTGGGAAGATCAATTTTGTTTGCAAATTCATCACTGGTTTCATCGAAATAGTCAAGCCATTGAATGCAATGCTGAAAAAAGATGTGAAAGTGGAATGGATTGCTGAAGCAAAGTAGGCATTTGATGAAATAAAGAGGGCCATAGTTTCTGATCCTATGCTAGTAAGTCCAAATTATATGAAGCCCTTTTATATATATTTATTTGCATCAGATCATTCTTGTTCCAACATGTTGACACAAAAGTTAGATGCGGGAAATAAGCATCTGATAGTCTTCTTTGCAATTGTGCCTGAACCAACAATGAAGCTCTTGTTAATGCAAAATTAAATGGGTGAAAGGAGAGCTAATTGGGTCACTATATTACAGGAATATGGCATTGAGATTCAACAAATGAAGTTAGTAAGAGGACAAACTTTAATTAGGACAATGGCTAAAACAAGCCCCAAAATTGTAGTACAATAATACCATTTCTAGGATGCTTCATCTGATGAATGGTATGATGACTTGGTTTACTATTTGCTGAATCAAAAATGTCCTGATCACCTGAATCTAGTACAATGAAGAGTTTTATGCTTGAAGAGTGCCAACTACATGCTTAAGGGAAGAATTATGTACAAAAAGAATCATGAGGGGGTATATATTTGGTGGCTTGGAAAGGAGAAGGCAACCAGAGTTATGGAGGAACTTCATGACAGATATGGAATAGTTCATGGATCTGGTTTGGCTATTGGAACTCAGATTATGCATGTTGGGTACTATTGGCCTAGCATATTCAAGGACACATACAATCAAGTAAGGACCTACCATGTATGCCAAACCTCTGCCACTAGAGAGAAACATTTTTCTTTTCCATTATAGTTGGTGATCGAGGTAAGACCTTTTGCACAATATGAATTGAAATTTATTGGTCCTATTAACCCACCATCCTCAGCTAGACACAAGTATGTTTTAACTGCTACTAATTACTTCACTAGGTGGAATGAAGAAATTCCTTGCAATCAATGTACAATAGAGGTAGTGATCAATTTACTTGAAGCTTGGATTCTTAATCATTTTAGATTCCCTTTTGCTATTGTATGTGATAATGGACTAGCCTTTGCATCATTAAAATTCTCTAGGTGGGAATTTGATCATGGAATCATTATTAAGTTTGCATCTAACTACTATCCACAAGGAAATGGTTTAGCAAAATCCACCAAAAAAAACTTGCTCACTATCATTCGTAAGTTAATTGACAAAAATCCAAGAGAATGGCACAATCAGCTAAGATTTTCCTTATGGGCAGATCATACCCGATAGAAAGCTTCACTAGGGACCTCTCCTTACCACTTGGCTTATGGACTTGAGGCTATCTTTCTTATTCAACTGAGAATCCCTACTCTCCAATTTATCAATGAATACTATGAGGAAGGAGAGCATGTAGAGGCCCACCTAGCTGAACTATTACAACTAGAAGAGAAAAGAGAGGCAACGTTAGATAACTTTGCCAAGCACCAGGGTATTGTTAAGAGATGGTTTGATCATAGAACTGAGGTAAAATATTTTAGGATTTTTGACCTAGTTTTGTATTGGGATAAAGCACATGAAAAGAAAGGGGAACATGACAAATTCAACAAGCTATGGCTTGGCCCTTTCTAGATTTCTGAAATCCTAGGAGATAATGCTTTTCATCTTAAAACTCTCATTAGAGAGGATGTCCCATTTCTAGTACATCAATGGAAAATATTTAAAGCATTACTTCCTTGCCTGAGCTGTTTCAGCTCATCTTTGTGAATAGTTAGCTTAGGTGTCAACTTTCTTTTGTTTGTTTTGGTTTGCTTTTGTTTTTATTTTGGTTAGTGTAGGTTACTTTTCTTTTCTTTGTCTTGGTTTTCAGGTCTTCTCAGTGTTTTGGTTGGGGAAATGTCTTATCTACACAATAATTATTTACTTGGGACTGCTTTAAGTATTTCCTTTATAGACTCTAATCATTTTTCCAGATGGGATGGTGAAAGTCCTTTATTTAGTGTCACATGTGTTAAATGTTTAAAGAGGATAAGTCATTGGATTGATTTAGTTCATGAATGTGCTCAAATCTTACATCTTACTCATATTTTAAGAATCTTGAGGTTTCTATGGGTTCCTTGTGAGGTCTTGTTAAGTGAAAAATCTTATATTTCTGCTTCAACACCACTCTGATTCTCAACCTTGAGTGTGAGCTTCATTGCTTACACGTTGAAATGAAAAGAAGTGAAGAGAAAATTAGAAAGAAAAAGGAAAAGGAAAAGGAAAAAAAATATTGAAAATCAAAATAAAAGTTTAACTTTTCAAGGGAATCCGAATAGCTCTACTGAGGCTATGGATGCCTGGATGGCATTAGAGCTATGTTCGAGAGAATCACAATGATAACCATGTTGGGGCTACACACACTTGGATTTAAAACACATGAAGGGCTAGCTTGTTTATTGGTTTTGAGTCTTTAGTTTATTGGTTGAATTGATGTGAGGATGGAAACCAAATATTTTGGGTTCTTGATTTGAAACATTGATCTAAATAAAAATACACAGTTAAATCCAGAAGCTCTCAAAACGATTTTCATGGATTGTGGAAAATTTTTACCTACTATTCTTTATTCCAATTTATCATTGAAATTATCTAGAGTATTTCCCTAGTGGATTTTCCTTTTTTTGGTGCACCTTTTGCACACATGATCCATCAAAGGCGGGGACCCTCTTTTCTTCACTTTGCTTTCTCTCTTTTGCTTTAGGTTTGACCTTTTCACCTTAGGGGATGGGTTGCTCATTTTGGGTTCACTTCACTTAATTGAATAAAGGCTTTATCTGCACTTTAGGTGTCTCAATTTGCAACAATCCAACTTTGGATGATTCCCAAAACTTGAGTATTTCATGAAAATCTTACTTAGGCATCAAATTGCATGAATCTAGATGAGCTTAGAAAAAATCCAACTTTGGCAGATTTTCCTGAAGGATTGGCTTTCACTAAATTTTCCCCTTTGTGGATTATCCAAGCTGCTTGGACTTCATGGAATTTTCCCTCAGACGGATTCCCTGAGTGTCTTGCCTTTCAAAAAATACAGACCCCCGCAGATTCCTTGAATCCACCTCCATGTCATTTTTCTAAACTTTTCACAGGTCTTGTCATTTCATTTATTTCTCTAATGGGTAGGGTACACATTCATTAATTCTCTCTTTAGACTCTATTTATATGCTTTGATCCTATTGTATACAACTCATTTTGAGATTGTGCATTCGTAGAGAAGCTCTAGGTGCATTCTAGTATGCGGGTGAGTGTGAAATTGAATATTGTTGCAGCTGCATTATCAAATATCAAGCTAGGGTTTTCAAATAAGTTTTGTGCTGTCACTTTTGCTTCTTCAGGCTTAAGAGGTAGGGTTTTATCTAATCTCTAGTGATTTCAATGAAGCTCGTGATTTCCTTTGTGATTCAATGACATGTTTCATTGTTTCTTTTTCTATTTCCAATCTCCATTTGGTTTGAGAACTGTTATTTAAGTTTGTTTCTCTATGTGCATTTGGTTTCATTTGGTGGCTAATTAAGGGTGATTGATGCTTGTATGCATTCATGGAATCAATTGTGTGGCTTGGATTATTTAATTCAAACTCAAACTAGTTAGGGCATCATTGTTTTCTCTAAAGAATAGATTAGGGCAATCGAGTTTCTCACATAGCTAGGGTTTCAATCTAGTGTGTCTTGTTTTCTTATGCCTATGCATGTTTGTGACGAATACATAATCAATCTACAGTGCATGATTGAGGAAGTTATTCTTAAACCCTAGTTGTATTTTTTGAGCCCTAGTGTGGGTTTGGGGAAGAATTTATTGCTCACATTGAATGTTTTATGAAGGACTTGATTTTGAATATTGCAATATGCATGGTTGAATCTAGGTTTATGAGCAAGAAGTCTTGAAATTGAATCAATATTATGAGTTGATACTTAGTTAAATCTATGGGATGAAGAAATAAACCATAAGTTGAAACCTCAGAAAATCCTTCTTTGACCAAAAATCTCAAAGAGTGTGCCCTTAGCAGAATCCGAATGGGCATAGATTCTCCAATTGATCAAACTTTCAGACAATCCACGGGTCCAGATTCTCGAATCCCAGGAGAAACAAAATCTACAATTCTTCATAAAAAAAAATGGTGCTTGATTCAATCATAGGAATATGAAGGAATGATGTTCCTAGGATGTTAAGGGTGAAATAGGACTCCGATACTAAGTAAACTCCCTTCTTTCTGGAAAATGTTATTACTATGGATTTTACAAGTGTAAAACTACAAAATCCTACCCTTCCCATGATTCCCCAAAATCAACATAGTCAAATCCCCAAAATGTGAAAAACTATGTATGATGTTCCAAGGGTTTGCAAATTGGATTTTATAATGAATTCATGATGTTATGAGATCAATTTTAATGGTTTCACATATGTTCTTTCATGATTTTCTAATGATGTGATTAGTTTTAATGCTCTATCATGCTTGAATTGTGGTATTATAATTCTTTTCCTAACGGATGTAGGAAAATCCATCAGGGAAAAGGGTTCAAGGTGAGAGAATTGAATCAATTGTAGAGAGCCCCACACTAGAAGTAGAGAAAGAAAAAAATGGTATGAATTTAAATGTACTGAGCTGGATCTAGGATTGCTTCAACAAAGGAAAAGAAAGTGACACCAATATAGACCCATAATGGACTATGATGACTTAAGCAGAGGATATTTGAAATGCTTTCGGTCTCAAATCATTACACATATGAGGGTTAGCCTAGCCTTAAGGGTTTCCACCTTTAGTGGAATATCTAATTTAGTTTAATGGAATGTTCTAAGCATTATGATCAGACAGAGGGTGATGTTGGCCTGAGGGAAAGATAATGAAGAAACTTGATCGAGAATTCATAGCCCAGGACCTTCAACATTGGCTCATCATAAGCCGGTAAAAATAAACATAAAAGGAAATAAAGAAATTTAATGAGAGTTCACTCAAAGCTTTAGAAATCGTGAATGATTCCTCGATGGTAAAACCAAAGTTACATTATTCCAAATTACCCAAAGCGTTAAAACCAGTGACTTCAATTTGAAATATAATGATATGATTACTCTTCTAGGTAGAGAAATGGGATTGGAAGAATCTTTCATATTTAAACACTGGATGTTCTATGTGATTTCTCTAATTATCAAAGGATTTCACTATCATTGGGTAGGTATAATAAGTGACAATATGGACATACAACTTAAAAATGTGTAAAACACCCAATGGTTCTTCACAATGACCTCATATCTTGTGTACTTGTTTGGTGCAAAAAATAAGTAAAAGGGCCTAAGTTGTAAAGGATTTTTGGACAAGGATATAATTTGTGATATGTACCCTCAGCTTCAATTCAATACCTCCAATTATAGAAGGGTAAATGATTCTTTCCTCATGTATATTACAAGAATGTTGTAAGATGACCTTCATATCAAAATTTTAGTAGAGGCCATGGAGCTAATTAGAAAATATGGCCATTGGTTCATTAAATTTCCTAAGTTTTCATACATAAGGACACAAGGATCTCCAATAGTGCTTATGAGATTACCAAGGTATCAAATTAATGAGATTATTTTATTGGAATTGAGCAGGAAATCGGTAGCTTTTGACATTGTCCTAAAAGACATGCATACAACTCAGCTTGGTGGAGAGTTCCCATTAAGGATTAGTGGTCTAGAAGCTTTCCCTTCCATTCAAGGTGCCCACTACTTTGAAATTGAGATGGTTCATTTTCATTTGTATTCTCACACAAATAGAGGTAATTTTTATCCATATGGTGTATCTCAAAAGGCAGCCAACCATGAGTATAGGCACAAGGATCATATTGAATACTATTGGGATAATTTCCTGGATGAGTTTGAAGTGATTAAAAGAAAGTGATCTAGGATATGTTTGAGGATTATTAGGTTACACAAGATAGCTAATGTTCCAAATTAGGTGGATGATGATGAAGACCCTGCACAATACCATGTTTATGAGGAATTTTAAAATAGACCAATCACTGCATTTAATTGGTCAAAAGATGAGATAGCTGATTTGAATCAACTAAATGAGCCTATGATGAGGTACTCTAAGCTATGGGTTAAGAATAAGATTCTTGAGTTGGAGGCAATAGGTACTAAATTCACTTATGATATGTTGGGTGATTTAGAGTCCTATTCAGAGGATGAAACAAAGAACACTCAAGATGACACTGCTGAACCTCATGAAGGGGAGGATATAGAGAAGCCAACTGTTATTAAAAGAAGGACTAGGAGTCAGGATAAAGGAAAAGAATTTGAAAGACAACGAGTGGCAAAAGAAAGAAGGCCTTCAAAATAAAGAATTGAAGAAGGTATTGAAGAAGTTCAACCTTATAAGAAGAGGAGAATCATTACTGAGGGCCAAAAATGGCTAAGTCAAAGAAGGCCAAGATCTCTGTAGGGGGAACCATTAAGCTAAACAAAGCAATAGATATTGTGAGTTCTGGGGCGAAGCCACAAGTTTTTGTAAGGAGAAATTCCCCGAAGCACAAAACTCTTCTTGTAGAGGATGTGGAGTATGTAATGGATAAACATGAAAAGGATATTGAAGAGGAACCTACTGATGATGCTCCTAAGGAAACATAGGGAGCAACTACATAAACTAATTCTCCTCCATTGCCATCGATTCATGATGTGTAGGGTTATGAACATGTTATGAATGAAGAGGATAATGTTCCTAATGAACAAGGGAAACAAGAAGAGGAAGGGGATGAAGATATACCCACTCCAAAGAAAGGATAGTTAAATAATTATGGAAAATAGTTGGATCAGACAATTTTTGAAGCTCAGAGCAGGAATGTGGAATCAGACGTAACAAAAGAGATGCCTTCCCACTCTCCTAAAAAGGAGTTTGTACATGTTTCTGATGTTAAGAATAAAGATGAAGGGAAATAGAACCAAGATGAAGGTGAAAAGGATGTAGATAATGTTCAGGATAAACCCTCTAGATAAGGAAAAAAAAGAACAAGATACTCCCCAGGGTGATACAAAAATAGAGAAATCATTTTCCCTAGATTTTCTAGAGAAGAGGTTGAAATAAAAACCTATTGTTGTAGAGGAGGAGACCCCTGATTGGGATAAGTTTTTGGCAAGTTGGGGTCAGCCAAAAGAGAGGAAAAGAGCTAGAGCAATCTCTAAGTTTACAAGGGATGAGGCTAATAATAGAGTTATATTCCACATTGTCCCTCCTGCGAGTGAAAAGTACAAGGATGAGGTAAGGCCTTCAGATTACAAGGTTGAAACCATTAATTTTGGTTCAACTACAAAGGATCAAGAAAAGGAAGATCTTTAGGAGTCAATGCAAACAATATTGAAAAGGTTGGACAATGAAACCCAAGCCAAGGAGAGCTTACAACAATAGTTGAGAGATGTACAAATATATGTTCAAAATTTGGTCAAACCCTTATAGGCACAAATTCGTGAGTGGGCTTCATTTTCAGAAGGGTTATTGTCCAAAGATGCAGTCTCAAAAATTGAAAAGTTGAGATCTTCTCAATAGGTCACCCAAGAATGGTTAAGTAGTGTAGGTCAAAGAGGAGATGTAATGATTGAAAAGGTATTGCATAAGCATGAAAGAATATCATCTCTCCTTGATGACATAGCTCAATTTATCACTGAGTATCAAACACCAGATGACACTATCATTGTTGAATTGAAGAAGGTGTTTTAGGTTCCTATTGAAGTGTTGATAAAATAAGGTGTCCTTACAATTGATAGCAAAAAAAAGGTTATGGAGTGGATAGAGGCCTTTAATTTCAGAAACGTGCTTAAGCTGAAGGCACTTAAGAAAATATCCAAGGCTCAAAATAAAGTAAAAGAAATATCTGATATTTGCAATGCATTCTTGGAAATTGTCAGTAGAAGAAAGAAGTTTGTGAAAAAAAATTTGAATGTGAGCCAATTATAGAAGTGGTGGCATGAGGTTTATGCTCTAGGTAACAATGGACCAGTAATGAAAGATCAACTTGAGGATGCTATAGTTTATATTTCTAATCTAGACAGATATCAAGGAATTCATGGCGACTTGGAAAAATCTTTGGATAAGTATGGAGAAGAAATAAATACAATTAAAACAATAATTAAATTGATACCAATCCTAGCACAGGTTGACCTGGGTGTTATACTTTCCAAAGTTAAAGAACTTTCTAAAAATGGAGAAGATAAGGAAGGAGGATGACCTAGCCTAGTTTCCTTAAAGAGTGTTCTTTTTGCATCAAGTTCACCAGAGATAAAAGTCAACCATGCCTAGATTTTTGGGTCGAGACTTTGTTTAATTATGAAGTTTCCTTTTGAGGCCGACTTATGCATTCTACTGTAGGATATTAAAATTAGGAAGTTTTAAAATGATAAGGCTGACCTAATAAAAACCTAATTTTATTTTTCCTCTTGGGCTGACATGTCTTGTAAAACTCTATAAATAGAGGCCTCTTCCTCATTTGTAAGGTTAATGGTGGATAGCCACTAGTAGTTGATGCTTCCAGACTTGAGATACTCGAATTGTTATGAATTTTGGTGAAATGAATACAAGTGAAGATATTTTATTTTGGTGTTCTCCTTTGTGTTATTTAGTTTATGCATGGTTCTTGTGTTTCTAATATATTATTAGTTCTTTTGAGTGAGTGGTTTTATGGTAAATCTTAGAACTATTTGCAGTTTATTTTTGTTTATGATAAAGTGTTTGGGGTGTTGAGGAATCTTCGGTCCATACTTTTGGTGATCTACTAATTGTATCTATTACTA
>CM021101.1:769578012-769592126 GCA_007115665.2 Sequoiadendron giganteum
GAAACCATAATTAACCCTATTATTAATGGCCATCACTAGTGAAAAGATGGCCCCATGTCATATCCAATACCTCGGGAAGAAAACCCACTCATCCATTCATGCCAAATGGCGACATCTCGCAAGCCTCGCACCACTTTGGTGACGCTAAACCTGCGAGGTCCATGAGAAGCAGCCAAGATCCAATCCTATGATCGGACAGTTCATCAGACTTCAGATAGAACATCCAAGTGGGGCTCGCATTGAAATTCCCAGCGGTGTAGAACATAAGCCATCATGCCAAAAGACTAGCGAATCAGGTGAGACGGGGCTGGTAAAGCACAACCCGAGAGGGATAAAACCTCACTTAAGTGACTGGTTCCCCCCCCCAGCAGCAGGTCACCATTAAAACATAACAAAGGTCGGTAATCAAAGTTACCATGAGTAACTTTGAAACCTTAAAACCCCAACTCAATTTTCTTAGAAAATTGAAGTCCCATCACTACTCTTAATTTTTTTATTTTTTTTAAAATGAAAAATTAAAAGAATAAAATTCATCAAGAGTTTTACATTTCATTAGTTTACATAATTTTTAAATACAGAATATAAAGGCCACTTTATGCGGTCGAAGTTGAGAATTTTTGTTCATGTTGGTTGTGTTGCATGTATGGATGTGTTTGGTGGTGTTGTCATTAATATTGTCATTGATGTTGACATAGTTCAGAGTGATTGCAGGTGGTACTTGTATAGTTGAGATACTATAGAAGTGTTGAGAATACATGGAGCTATATTTATGATATTGCAGTTGTGTTGATGCCAAGTGCTTTTGAGAAAATTAATAAATAATGAGGACTGTGTAGTGTGTTCTGAGTGTGCTCCGATAATGTGTTTTGCATTTCTTCTATGCTGATACTATGCATGTGCGGATCTATAGTATTGTTCATGAGCTATAATGGATAATATATCCTAAGTTTTAGCTTCTGGATCAATGGAGAGTGAAAGATGTGTTCACCGGTTTGACATAACTAATTGCCTATGGACTAGGTGACATGTTTTTGCTCTGCAGTCTTTTGGTGGTTTGTTTTAGATATTGAGGATCTGGAAGAAGGTTAATCCTGATGTTCTATGTGTTCTAGAAAATGTGCTTATGCTTTGGTGCTTTGCAAGACTTGTTCCAGAGTTACTGTGTGTTGTTGCTTGGTTTGGTTGGACTGTTGAAGAGTGTCCTATGCATGACGATTGTTGCAGTTGCTGTGGATGTACCTAAAGGTTTCTAAGAGGTTTTCTAGTGTCTTGTGAATTTTTTTGGGTGATCCACATGTGATCATCTTGCTATAAATGTACGTAATTCCAAGATCATTGGTGTTTTTATTAGGTTTGGTTGACTTGGTGTTTACACATTACATGAAGATTGAGCATCAATTAAGGAAGTGTGTGATTGATCCAAGATGGTTTGGGTCCCAATTAAATATGTAATTGGTCCTCTCTCATTATTATCCACCATAGGAATGTTGAGTAGCCGACCTAATTTGAATTTGTAAAATGAAGGATTTATAGCCGACCTTGGAGAAAGTTTCTAGGGTTGAAGATGGTATAAAAGCAAGTCAAGATGTTGCAAATTATAAGAAAAGAAAGTGAAGTGTGTGAACAAGTGCGAAAAGTAGAGTGTGTGAGAGAAAATCAGGGCAACAATACTTTGATGTATTAGATTCCTAAAAGTAGTGAGCTGATGGTGTCTGTAATCTTTTGATCAAGCTACAACTGTGTGGAACCTATTGTGGTGGATCTTTATTTTTCTTTTCTTTGTTTTTAGGTAGTGAGCCTCCTTCTGGATAGTGAGTCTTATTGTAGGCACTGAGCCTTTGTTTCTTGGTAGTGAACCCTCTGGTAGTGAGCCTTTGTATTTGGTATTGCATTACTACTATATTGTGAGTTAATCCTCACCATGGTTTTTCCCTCATTGAGTTTTCCACGTAAATCTAATGTCTCTAGTGTTTGATTTCTATTATTTTCATTTCATGTTTATACTCAATAACAAATTAAGTTAAAGTGGAATTGATTAAGGTTAGAAATTAAGTAATTTGGTACAACTGATTCACCCTCCCTCTCAGTTGTCTTGTGCATTTAAATAGGCTGATTCCTTTATAAAGTGTGACACAAGTTTGTACTTTTACCAAGGTTTTGTTAGTTTTTAGTGTAAAAATTTAATTAAATAGTAATTTAGGAATTGTTTTGATTTCATTTTGTTTAATTGCTAGAAATTAAAATCCCTCACTAATTCATAAAAAACTTAATTCACTAATCCACAAAAAGCATAGTGAATAACAACCTCAATAAAATCCTCCAATAATTCATTGACATCCACATGAGAAAAAATAAACCTCCTAGAGAAAATTTAAAACAATAAACAAAAACTTCAAATTTTGATTGAAAGGTTGAGAAATTTGTTAGGAAATATTGCATCCAAACCCATAATCTTAATCCATTTCCTACATAAGTCATGATAGATAAACATGCATACAAGTAACCACAATGCATAGATCAAATAGAGAAGCCACAAGATAACACAAGATATACCCTGAGAAAACCCTCAAGAGGGAAAAAGCAGCCTCCAAAAGCATCCATACTCCATCATATTATTCACCAATAAAGCAATACAAGAGTTACAATGAATACCTCTAAAGCATCAATAATTTCAATGCATCATCATGTGTCCAAGCATGAATCCACACATCCCATGCCATGCTTTACATATGCACTCCTCAGAAAGAATCAATAACCACTCTCATAGCCAACCTAAACCACTACACATGCGTTTGCTTTTATAGATACAAGCACACAAAAAATACAACTAGTGGTAAGGTAAAACCATGTACCACAAATCCATGTGAATACAAAACCACTAACCCCTTATTTAATACTAGGTACTAAGACTTCACTTTATATAATATTTCCCCAATATGAAATTATTATCACGTCTCCCACACATTAAATAATAATACAATGTTACAATACAACATCAAGTGGTCACAAAATAATTACCTAGTGTGATTAACCACACCACCAAGGCACATCACAACTAAATAATTATTTAATTACAACATTATAATAAATCATTTTATGCAATGGTGTACAAAACCATATCCCAACATTCTCCCATGTGTTCTATACATTGCATAAGGGATCAATACATGATATAGATCATCATAACCATACATGAAATCACATGAATCTTGAACATGCTCTCATGCTCCATCAATATACCTACAATAAGAACAAAGAGACCACCTTCTCAAGCAAGAAATCATATCATCCTCCAATGTGCCACCTATGGAAGAAAAGGAGCATGCCAAGGTGAAGATGCACCAATCCATGAGCACAAGCATCGAATCCAAGTGATAACAAGGGATCTAATCAAGCTATTGTCAATTGTAAAAAACCTACATGATCAAAAATAACATCCACAACACATGATGCTAATACATCCAACCATCCATACCTCCAAGGTATCAATAGATCAGTAAACTCATGCCAAGAACATATGCAACCCATAATCCACAATCAAGCTCCTTATATCAAACTTGTTAATGAAGAACATACATATCTAGGAACTCCCACCGCATAGGTAATATAAAAGCATATCAAGTCTACCAATCAACAATATATCAAGGTGTTATAATTAAATCAAAGCATGAATCCCCAAGAAAAAATAACAATGATCCACACATACAACCCAAATAGCTTCATAATCTCTCACAACACATTGCCACCATCCTCCCCAAATCATATGAACATGAACATCCAAGAAGGAAGCATGAAGAGATAAAATTATAAACCATAATGTCCTCCTACCAACACCTCAAAAGTGCAATGTTGTTCCAAGTATGATCTCCTAAATAAACTAAATGAAAAGCCTCGACAACATCCATAACACCCAACCTCATAGATCAAGTACAACATATGAATCAATGTAACAATGCCAACATGGATGTAAGCCTCTCTAATAAAGAAGATCAAACTCAAATTAACCATCCCAAAAAATGGAAATCATCCCATAAACCATCTCCTAAAAATCGTCATCAAATAATGATATCATAAACTAAAATGCACAAGGAGATACCCATACCATAACATCCCTCAAAATGAATCCTCTAGAACTATCTATCCATAGCTCAAGATACATATCTATGAAAGATAAAGAATATAAAATCATGCTAAACAATCCTCAAAAGAGTCTCCATAATCATACACCATGAATCAACCTAATCTCATGAGAAATCAATGCACGAAACATAACACATCTAAAAGATATAATGGGAAAATACCTCTCAAATAATAAACTATCATGTAGACCAAGAGTGAGGAATGAGAATGATCCTCCAAGATAACCAAGTCATCATGACTCACTCCAAGAACAATATCCTCTATTGGCCCATCATGAACTCATGTCCATACCTAGGTGAAAGCTCCTTGGTCTTTTTGTTGAAACCTCCAAAGAGTAACCATCTCAAGAAAATGTCTCTAACCACAAGAGAACTCCAACCATCACCTATGTCTCCAAGTATCCACGAGCACTTGTAACCGATCAATACATGCCAAAATCCAAATGCAACATAGCACCATCATGAAGTAATCAAGAAAATGATTAATGTACGCAATACAAAGATAACTACCAAGATCAATGTCAAAGCTCCAATTGTAGAATCAGGAACCTATCATGACAACATGATCCAACCATCTCCTCCTAGGAGATCATATGCACCATAACATACATCTTGGTCTCAAGAGAACACATATACCATGCCAAAACTCTAAGCTAGCATCAAGAGTAAACCATGACATAATATCAAACACTATAAACCAAGAAAATGTATCCCCAATTATATGAAGATAATCATAACCAATGGTGCATCCACATCATTGCCAACAACTCCCGCTAAACCATGATATGAGCTACACATGGCATCATGACTACCATCCTCTCCATGAGGATCATCTAGGTTTGCACACATTCAACTATAATGTCAATAACATACAAGTAAGCCGAGATCTCCAAGCCAAGAAGATACATACAACCACCTAAAAAACATCACAAACCAATCCATCTCCACCAAGTCATCACTGTCAAAATCTCCCACTAAAAGTGTATAACCAATGAATGTAACAATCTATCATGATCAAACCACATGCTAAAAGTCCCATTAATTGACTAATCAAGTACTCAAATCATCCATCCTCTCAATCCAAAAACAACATACCAATCCACAAATGACCACAAACAAGGCCAACTAATGAAATTTGCAACAATAATGAATCAAACCTAGTGGATATAGACAGTCCACATACGAGTCATCCCAGTGCAACCCAATACGTTCTACACACCTACAAGATAAATAACGGGTAGATCCAACCAATGAAACATGCAAACTCATCATCGCATTAGTAACCTACAAATCGAGATATCAAAGAATATAATCATGTAGACATCAAGACTCAAACACCAAATCAACCGTAGATCTGATTTTTCAAACATGTCCACAAATGAGTAATCATAGTGAAGGAACAAAATAAGCATAAAAAAGATAAGAGCAATCTCCTAACGTCAAACCATATCACCACCAAACAACCGCATACATAATCATGTCGTGCTAATGCATCAAATGTACCTGCATACCCATGACACCATAACCAAAGCCATCAATGTACCTACACTCAACTATCACCCATACAAGACTCTAAGTCTCAAACCATGTCCAACCATGTCTTCAAAACTAAATACAACATGTGTATCTATCACCATCAAAGTCTAACTCTGAAAAAACACCTATAAACTTGTACCTGGAAGCACCAATCTGATAATCAACTATATCATCATAAATATCATATAAAAACATGTACTCCCTCAAGGTTTTACAAATAATCACACCTCGAATCTCAGGCTCCTACAAGAAATTAAACAAGTACCAAACACATCCTACTCCTCAAACTGATAAGCAATCTAAACCAATGTGTAGCGCACTACAAATTCTCTCCAACACCTCTTTGAAATAAAAAATCTGACTTTGTATGCAAAAGTTATGCTCAAAATAATGAAAATGAGAACATCTAAAGTTTAGGTCTCCAAAAAAATGTCAAAACAAAAAAATCAGAAGACCAAACCAACTCCATGGCGTAGATCTTGGAACCAACTTTCCAATGACTACAAGAAGTCAAAAAATGGACATACTAGGAAAAAGTTATGCTCCCAGAGTAGAAGTTGTCCAATCTGGCTATAAAATGGACACTGGTGGTTGCTGGGTGGTGCATCGGTGGTGCCGCTGGTGGTGGTGGTGGATTCCAAAATACTTTTAAAAACAGTTTAATTTTCTTTCAAAAAAAAAATTCCCACCCCCTTGGCGGACCCAACCACATATTAAGTTTGGCCTTTTAAATTTTAAAATCCGACATTGAAATTTTAAAACGACTGAATTAAAGAATTTTATGAAGTGCATTTTTATTTTTATTTTTACCACCCACCCTAGCAAGGGGCCACTCACCACACCCCGCCAGAGGTAAGGCTTGCTATCCTACAGACCCGTACCAGCCTGTCTCATCGGTAGGGTTGTACACAGAGGGGCGAGGGGTCTATGAACCCCCCGAACCTTTTTTAATTTTTTTAATTTTCAACTTTTAATATGAACTCTATGGTTTTTATAATTTCTATATTTTTAATTATTTTTCAAGTTGTGAAATATATTTTCAAAGGTTGGATATATATTTTTTTAATATTTTATTTTTCTCAACCTGGGTTGTACGGCTGAATTGGCCTTTTTACTAAAATATTTTTGCATTTTTTTTAACTTTTCCAAAATAGGTCAAATTTTATGTCAATCTTTGTCTCTTGGCCAACCTGTATCCAACCATGAGGTCCATTTTGTCTCAAGATTTCATCTATGAAATTTCCCCTCCAAAACCCTCATATGAAAACTCAAACCAAGAAAACCTCTTTCACTCAAATTTGGAAAACTTCATATCTGCAATAAACCCAACAAATCTTGACAACCCAAAAGCCTAAATATGCAAATAAACACCTACAACATGTATTCCATATATTGTAATGCCACAAACCCTACATGCATGTCCATTTCTTCAACTTTACAAAAGCTCTCAAACTAGGGTTATAACAAAAATTCTTCAACCATGAAAGCTCTAATAGCACCTGTTAGGAAATATTGTATCCCAACCCACAATCTTAATCCATTTCCTACATAACCCATGAGAGATAAACATGCATACAAGTAACCACAATGCATAGACCAAATAGACAAGCCATAAGATAACACAAGATATACCCTAGGAAAAACATCAAGAGGGAAAAAACCAACCTCCAAAAGCATCCATACTCCATCATATTATTCAACAATAAAGCAATACAAGAGTTACAATGAATACCTCTAAAGAATCAAGCCTTCCAATGCATCCTCATGTTTCCAAGCATGAATCCACACATCCCATGCCATGCTTCACATATGCACTCCTCAGAAAGACTCAATAATGATAAACCACTCTCATAGCCAACCTAAACCACTACACATGTGTTTGTTTTCATAAATACAAGCTCACACAAAATATAACTAGTGGTAAGGTAAAATCATGTTCCACAAAACCATGTGAATACAAAACCACTAACCCCTTATTAATATTGGATACTAAGACTTCACTTTATTGAATATTTCTCCAATATTAAATTATTATCACATGTCTCCCACACATTGAATAATAATACAATGTTACAATACAACATCAAGTGACCCCAAAATAATTACCTAGTGTGATTAACCACACCACCAAGGTGCATCACAACTAAATAATTATTTAACTTCAACATTATAATAAATCATTTTATGCAATGGTGTAGAACACCATATCCTAACAAAATTTGAGTGCAACTACTTCCAATCTATCTACCCTCACCACTTCATTGGAGTATATCATTTCTCACATAGATTCTATGAGTGACCAAATTAACACGTGGTCAAACAAGAGAAAAAGATTCAAAAAAATTATGTCAAAAAATTATCCTATGAACAAGTAAAACAAAAAATAAAATGAAATCCAATTTTTGTGCATTTTCCATTGGTTGAAGAACAAATGCACACCTAGATGGTAGTTTTAAGAGGTTCCCTATCCATTGGTGGCAAGACTAGGGAATAAGGGAAGTTTTTGGGAGAGATGGTGGATAGTATTTGACCATCCTCCATATAGCAACAATGAGGTCCCAAAGTATTTTTTGAGGAAATTCTATTGCAAGTTTGTCCTTAATGAAATACTAACTGTTTTGACATGTGTGAGTTCCAAGGTAGAGGTGGGATCCCAAAATGGGATGGAGAGGGGGAAAATTGTGCCTAGGACTTGGTATGAAGACCCCTTTCTAGGAAAAACATTGAACATTTCATGATCCTTTTCATTGTGAAGGATATTTTTGAAGTGGAAACTCTAGAATCCATAAAATACCTCACGTAGATGTTGTTATAACACACTAGGACTTTAGAATAGGGTGATGACTGTGAGGATTTCAAATCTCGATGTTCAACTCACACTTGCCAAACTTGTGGGTATTTTTGTGATTATGGGTTTGAGGATGTAGAGGATGCACATGACCAACAATTGGACACATCCATATTGGATGTAATGGTGTTCAAATATGACATTTATATGTAGTTTAATTTATTTCTTTATGCTTATCATAGGGGTTCACAACTCCAATTCATGCTCTTGCCACTCAAAAGGATGAAGAGAAGCAACAATTTTTCCAGAGTGGTTAGGAGATGAAGATAAGTGATTATTCCCTTATATGTCATTCTATAATTCAATTTTTCTATATTAATGTGTATAATTTTTTTTGTATTAGGTGGATCTCAAAAAAAATTAGAAAGGAGCTCAAGTCAAAAATTTCATGAGCAAGGTCATCATTGCTTGCACCTTCTTCCACTCAATAGGCAAAGACTCGTAAACTCTTATCTTCCATTGGATAAAAGTGATTATATTATGAATTTTTTGTATAACTATGTGGCATATTTGTATATATATATATATATATATTTATTATATCTATATGTGATATTATATGCCTATATGGCTTTCTTGTACATATGTAATACTTTTACCGATTATTTCATTGTATGCCTATATGGAGTTTTAGTTAATATAATTTTTTTTATCAATGTTGTCTATATTTAATATAAATTATTATTAGATGTTACATATTTGATTTCTTTGAATTTATTTTCTCCATAAATATGTCATCCTACCATCTAATTTGATTATTGTAACATGAATATTAAAAAAACCATCCTTGCCTTTGTAGACATCTACAAATGTCCTGAGTATATCGCACACCTGATTTTGCTTACTAACACCATTTCTATCCTAATTCACTCATTTTCATCTATTTAATTAAATAATGTCAATTGTTTAACTAAATTCACCATTTTCTCCTATTAGTCGGATAATTAATATCATTTGATTAATTCCCCTTTCACAATAAATTTCATCTTCATACCTTTTGTGTGTGTAACATGCCCGTTGTTCTACCTAGTAAATCTACTAAGTTTTACCCACATGTAAATGACCGCGTTTAATATAAAGCAATAAATTTTTTCTTTTCTATTCCATAATAAATGTATCATTTGAAATATAACTTTATCCAAACTTTTAAATTGCATAATCGAAGAATCATTCCATTAATATAGTATGATTTAACTTTACATAAATATATTCAAGATAACATTTCATATTACAATTTCCATATAGATGGACACAGGATTACACACATTGCTTCAACAAGCTTACAAGAACTAGAAATAAAAATGGTCTAGAATGTCCTTCTCCCAAATCTTGGCCACCAACTGCATGAGGAGAAGCATCACTCAAGCGATTTTCCACCAACCATGGACTAACTGTGGTCCCCTGCACATCTACCAAACTAGTAGATGGCCCTACCCTTCGATGAAGAGATTGATTTGGTAACCTCATCCTTCAAATAGCCTTTTCTGAGCGTAGTGATCTGTCCTACAAATCTTGAGCTACCATATTGTCTACTATCTCATATATGATTTCCCCATCCTATAATGTAAATTGGATCACACAGTGAATGTTATGCCCTTAATATTGGTGTACACCAAATTATGTATAGTCGGCTTGTGGCTATCCTAACTGTAAAGAGCAGAACTCTTTAAATCAAACATCGACAAAACTTTAAATAATTTCATTTATATTCAAAATAAAGTCGATAATTCATTCATTTAGACATCATAAAAACCAGTCTATTCCAACAAAAAATGACTTAAAGTCGATAAGATAGATTCAATATATAATTCCAGTTTAAATAGATACATGTGTCATATTACAGTTCAATGATAATCATACATAAGAAAATATAATTTAAGTTACAATTCGAGACTTAGGCATTCAATCGCCTTAAGCTCTTCAATACATAATTACATAATACAATATAACATAAATGAAGATGACATCCTTTGATCTTCAATCCAATAGCTAATCTTCAAAATGAAGACGAGAACAAGGATCAGGCACTTTTTCCACCCAACCTCGAAGCTTACGTTTCCCCGGAATTCTTAAATCATTCAAAGAATACCTGACCTTGTATAAATCGCTTAGCAAAAAGCGGTCTACAAGCAAGATGGAATCTAGTGCGTGCCTAGTATAACTAGTAAAGCCACAAGCATTTTCATTTTTCTAATTCATTTAAGAAACAAGCAAGTTCGATACTAGGATATGGTAGAGAGTTCAATAATTCCATCTATTTCAATGGTCCTTAAGTTACTTGGCCAAGTAAAATGTCATGCACGACAAATAAAGCAATTGTGGAAAAGCAAAACTACACTCTCTAGTAACCCATATTCGGCACCCGTCCCGGAAGGTAACTTTCCAAAAACATGACATGCACATTCATTTATCAAGCATGCATGGTTCCAATCAGTCAAATACAATCTTTCAAAACAATAAAACAGAAATCTTGTTTGAAGCGAAAATAGTTAAAAAGTTGTTCTTTTCATCGTTTAAATCCATAAATGACATTAAGTTAAAATTTAATGTCGAGTAAATTAAATAATCAAAAATAAAATAAGAAGGCGTATTTCCAGTATGTAATTAAGTACATATTTAAAAACAAGCATAAAAGAGCACACGTTCTTTCATTTTATTACTCATCTATCTTTGTTTCCACTTGAAATAATCTTAATTCGTTTCATGTTAAGTAAATCGTTTCTTTGAATTTAATTGATTTAAATTTTCTGTTTTCCATATTTGCAGAAAATAAATTAAAAAATTAATACTACTTCAAGAACAGTTTTAAGATAAATTGTTTCAGTTTCAGTTTCTAAAAAGTTTTGAGTTTCATTGGCTAATTTCACCGATTCTTACCTCTACTTCGAAATTACATTTAAAAATTTATAAGATATTTAGACAAAATCTTTCTGTTTTTAATTCTTTCAATCTGTAAATAATGTTTTCTGTTTAAAAATAAAATTCTTTTCAAATCAAATTCTAAGTTTCTCCTAAGTTTGTAAAACAACTGTTTTTCATTATTTTCTCATTCAAATTTTTTTTACAATATTTTTTGTTTTGAACTTGTTCAATGGAGTTTTGTTTTCCCAATAATTCACAATTTGCTGTTCAAGAATTTACACAGAATTCTAAGAAACACATCAATAATTTTAATAATTTTGACAATCAGAACAAGAGAATAACTATTTCATTGAATTCACTATGTTCAAGTTTTAGTTTAATAATTTATAAATCAAAATCCTACCTGGTAATTCTGGAAATTATTTATTGCTTCCTCTTTCAGATCTTTTGTAACTGCTCTATCTAATCTTCTTCCTCTCTTCCCATAATTTCCTTTTTGTCTTTTGTTGCTTGTATGAGATATAGGCAGATTTTTGTTATCTTTTTATCTAGTGCCTCTTCCTTACTCTTGTGCACTCCTTCTTCACTGTATATGGGGTGGATGGAGAGTCTTATTGACTGCAAACAATAGTCTCCTACGTTCCTGTGCACCTGAATCTCCCTTTCACATGAGCTTATCTCCTTTGCTGCCTGTGCATATTTCCTTGCTTGCCTTATGCACGTGGAAATTAAGGAGACTTGGTGGCTACGTGGGGTGTGGGAACTCCCTGTTCCTTGGTCGTGCCCTTCCCTACTGTAGTTGCACCTATCTCCACCTTCTCCTTCCTTCTCCCTATGCGTGGGTAATGGAAACCTTGCTTGGTCATGTGGAAGAATGGAGAGTAGGGAAAAGACTCCAATCTAAATGCAATTTTTGAAACTTGTTTGTTGCGTACCTCCTTTAAGAGCAGTACGCCTCTGCCTCTAAACTCAAATAGTCCACTAAAATAAAATAGTCTCAAAATTCCTCTGGCGCATGGAAAAATCAAAGAGTTTTTCTCTTTTATTTTTTTCTTTGAATTCTAAAACCAGATTTCCGACTCTCTTTCAATTTCAAAATTCCTCTCCGATTGATTTTTTTTCTTTCTCATGCAAAAGGTAGATGTTACCAAGAATTCCGATCCACAAATTCAGGTTGATCTCTAGATCAAATAAAAAAACTCCCAGTTCTAAATTTGATTGCCTCTAATTTTCTTGTAGATATTTTTCTACAATTTGTTTAACTGAAGTTTGATTTCAATTTCATTTGCACGTGAATGGTTTTCTAATTTGTTTTCAATAACTCCATTTTAGATCTTGTTTAACTTCTTCACTTAAATCTTTTTCTATTTCATAATTTTCAAATAAAAACAAATAATTCTAAAACACAACTTTTATTACATTTTATTTAATTCCAAAATAAAAAGTCTATTTCATTAAATTTCAAAATACAAGAATCATTATTTTCAAACAATGATAAAATATTGACTTAGAGAATTTAGTTATTTAAGTAAAAATCTATTTTCTCACAGTTAATAAAATCGTCATTTAAAGCAACATATATTTTCCCACATTTTGGAGAAATCAATAAAACTAGATTTAAAATTTGCAAATACAATAATCACAAAATGCATTAAAAATATTAACTGAGTGTGTGTGATTCCATCATACTCATAAACATCTAATGGCTAAAACGACTATACCTGATCATTGTTCTTGCCTTCAATCACATTCACATATTCCTACGTTCACTTGCACTCGAGTTTACATCAGCAATGACAAACCCCAAATTAAATATAAATGCATTTCAAATCATTGCAATTGCATTTCAATTTCGATTTCGATTTCATTTCAATTTAACTTCAATTTAATAACAATATCATGATTTATAATTGCATTTCATAATCAATAAAATCTATATGTGACACTAACTCTTAATTAAGTAATCTATTATCATTATTATATTGTTATTTAGTAATTTAGGTCAGCATAAGGCTTATATATGGCTATCTAAGTTGGATTGGATGATATCCTAGGCATAAATAGGTATATATAGGAGGTAGTGAGTCTTATTTCATCATCATATTGTGAATTAAGTTCTCATTGGAGATATTTGGAGGTTTCCCCCTTGAAGTGGCTTGTTATTCTCATTTATTATCAAGTATTTTCAATATATCTCATATCATATTCTTCTATTGTGCAATTTATTTCATTACAAGTGGTATCAGAGCATGATCTTGGCATTGTAGAAGCAAGGCATCTTCTTAATATTGGAGGTCATTTCAAAAGGTGCATATCTTTCAGATTTTCAGGATTTTTTCTAAATTTTAAAGGGTTTTTAAAGACCATCTTAAAGAAGCTATAGCCTATATTTCTAAGGAATTGGAGCAAAATTGAGTGAATTATTATAGAATTAAGGTTTGTACACAGTTTATTTGGAAGTTTCATATATCTCACATCTTGTTGAATCATAGATTTATTTTTATTGTGTTTTTGAACACATAATATAGGAGCCTACAGTCCAAAATTTGGAGAAATTAAAGTAGAAATTAACAATTTATTGCAAAATTAGGGCTTCCAACAAATTTTCTCTCAAGGTTGCAAATCTGTTGATTTCTTGGAGTTTTTTCTGGGTAAGTGGTATCTTGGCCATAGTAAGTTATAGTAAAAATTTCAAATAATTGAAGTTTAATATATGTGATTTATTGCAA